>CM031240.1:252092431-252278477 GCA_018340775.1 Taxus wallichiana var. yunnanensis | reverse complement strand
ACCTCATTGAGCACGAACTCATGATATAATTTCTTGAAAAATAAAGAGGAACCTCATTGTTGTTGCATGGTGTATAATCAAAAACCATCCACCATCGGTCCCAAGAAAAAATTGTTTTTGATTACTGTCATCATGGCACCGATGGATTGGGAAGCTGTTTAAGCAATATAGCTATAGGGGGCATTGTTCCCAGGTGGTAAATAATGCACAAATGAGGTCTTTTCCAATTTTTTTGTCTTTGGCACCGCATGAGATAGTTTATCCACATACCACCACCTACGGTCACTTAAAGGTGTTCCATCTATGTATTTGGTTGGTTGCAGACTCGACTTCGCCAATCAATGTTTGCAATGTATTGGCTAAAGTCATGCGGGATGGATTTGTAGCATGATTTTGTCTTATAGTTTGAATTAGGTTCTCAATGAAAATTTTATTTTCTTGGATTCTTCCAATGATATTATCTTGCGTTCTGTTGGCTCGGGGGGACGAAGGAGCCCAGGGGCGGATCTATGTTTGGAGGAGGGTTTTAAGGAATGTTCGGAGGTTTTGAGGAATGTTCGGTGGTGGGTTTTGAGGAATGTTTTGACGGTTTGCACGAGCCCGAGCTTGCCGACCAACCGATAAAACAATAAAATTGTATACATAAACAAACAATTCACAAAACCCATGAAAATGCCAAAAAAACCTAAAATGCAAAAAAACAACCTAAAATGCAAAAAAATTATTACAATCGGGGACTTACCTCCTCGTCTTGGCGACATGGTTGAATCTATCATTATCAGGAAGTCCGATGAGCAATTTTGAGATAGTATTGAAAGTGCGAGTGAAAACGTTTAGGAAAAGTCGCGGTTCGAAATGAAAATTAGGAAAATAACGAGTCACGGGGATTAAATTTTGTCTCGAGTTCGCGATAGCGATTATAACTGCAGCTCGCTGCGGTTATAAACCGCGATCGCGGAACTAGGTTCGTAATTACCGAACCTAGAATTCAATAACATTATCATCGCGGTTTTAAAACCGTGATCGTGGTACCTTTATTTCGGAGTTTTTATGTCCACGGAATTGTCCACCAACTTGCACTTACCCGAAACTAGTTTCAGCCCCCTTGTGTATAAACACACCACATAATTGAAATAAAATATCACCACATCATGCTGCGACCCCATCGTTGGTGAAATGACGAGAGGACGCGATTTTCCTCCTTCCTCCATTGCCTCCTTCCTCCAACAAGAAAAGAGTCTACCATAGGAAATCCTCATCACTAGGACATGAAAGTTCTTCATCGAGTTGAGTAGACTTCCCAATCGGTTTCTACTTCATTTAGAAGGGCTTTGACGTCTATCTTGTCATGAAGAAGATCCCTGAGCTCTCTTTTCTGATTCGGTATTACATGCTCAATCTCATTACAATAAAATCATTTTATTTTCCATGTGAAGGAACCTTCTTTGGTTTATGTTTTTCCTTCTTAGATGAGGAGCTAGGTTTGTTTCCTACATATCGTACTTCTTCGTATGTTCTTCAAACTTTTCAATCGATTTAGTTTCTCCATTATTTTGTACAATACTGATAAAAAAATACAAAATTGAATCAAGTACTTTAAAATTTTATATTGAATACCTTTTAACCTCCAAGCAAGTCAAGAACTTGTATTAACAATTCAACATTATTGAAAATTGGAGAAAACTTTCAGTAGAAGAATTGATGTGCTTAATTTGATAGCTGCATAGTAAAATCTGTATTTCTTCCAAACTACGTACTGGGTTCTGCTGAAATTTCTTTTGTAGTTTCTTGACCAGCACATGATTCTGCACGAAAAATTATAGAAAAACCCACATCCGGAAACAAAAACTATGATATATTCTTTGAGACGGATTTGATCATGAAAGCACTGAAATTTCTTGCATCAAACCTGCTCTGTTACCAAATGAAAAATTAATATCATAATTGCATAAAGAAAATTCGAAATCTTACTCTTTATTCTTGCTACATTCATAGGAAGTATTACATCTATTTAAATAGGAGATGTTGTTCCTATATTTAAGGAGATATAATCTCCATAAATATCTCCACACATAACTCCTAAAACAACTCCATGCTATTTTATGTGAGATTTTGTTTTCTCACAAAACTAATATTGTTAATGATTTGTTTACTCAACAACTCATAACAATATTTACTCACCCACTCATAATTACATTTACAATAATGTAATTAATTATTACAACACATATTATATTATCCTAGATAATATAATCACTTACATAATATTCTATGTTCACACTACAACATAGATATTCCTAACAACTATATAGTGAGTATAGTTAAACTTAATGAGACAAGTGCAGGGTACATGAATTAGATATTGATATTTATGGATTAAGAACTCCTATTTTCTAGATGAATAGTGAATTATTGGGTGGTGAAATTAGTGTATGATGTGAAAATATACTTTTTCATTGTTCCTTGGAGTGACTGTTGCAGGGTTCTATAACATGATCAGATCTATTTCAACCTGTAGAGTGAAGATACTTGAAAAGTTGTGTGACTTCTTGAGTTAGGAGGCTGAAACTTATTAGCTCTGAATTAATTGGTTTTCGTAGTCATATTAATTGGAAGAAAGACCTCAAATCAACAAATAGTTCCTCTTGAGCAAGAACATGGTACATGCAAATAAGTCATTGTGAAAACGTGAATGCAAAAGAAGAAGATGCATTTTCAAGAGTTTTTATATATCTATATTATTACCACTTCTTTTTTTTTGTGTATAATCTAGTAAGGGGTCTCAAAGTTTAATTATGCACCATGAAAGCTAAGTTACACAAAAAAAGAACTCAAAGGGACACAAGCTGTCACAGAGAGGGCACAAAAGAATGTGAGTTTGGTCTCATTGGAAAGCTCTCAAGAGATTTTGATTGGAGGTGGATTCAATACTAATAGTCACACATGTAGGACACTGCATGTGTTTAATGCTCTAGGAAACCATTTTCCTTGATTGATGGCAACAAAACCCAGTTGTGGCGTTTGGATCTAAATTTCTTAGTCCCAACAAATTGTAAAGCCCTCATTGTAAATCCCTTTGAGGCCTCAAATCATTTCGTGACGACTTTACCCGTAAGCACTTACTAGAGGCATTGTTTATCTTGAACACTTGTGAATGAGATCTAGGATCTCGTGAGTGTTTTAGAACCAAATTTCACTATTTTGATTACAATTCTCTGCCGATTTTGAGCATTCGGTTGTAATTTTCTATTGACTATGGAAACTTGCAAATTAGTACAATACATTGAAGTATACAATTACATTCAAAATTTTTGAAAAATTGAATGGCAGGCAAATTTTTTTTGTTTTTAGGCCCTGGTGGCCTCAGAGCTCAAAATGACCCACGATGCCAAAAATTGCAAAAATATAGCTGAAAATGCAATTTTTAGGTGTACCCCCTTTAGCAAATGTTGCTCAGAATAAAAAATTAAGCATAGTAGGAGAAATTTTTTTACCCTTTTTAGGGTTTTTATCACTATTTTTAGTAGTGGTTTTGGGCATTTGTCACTAAGCGGGTTTAGCAATGTTTTTGCCACTAAATAGGCCTCTATAGTTTGAGGTTTTCCAAATTCACCACTAAAAGGAAAAATGGTTTTGAAAAACAAGTCAGGTGAGGTCGAACCCCAAACCTCCACATCCAAATCCTTCCACTTATCTAACTAGGCACTTCAAGTGTTTATGCGATGTACTGAATCAATTTATATTTAAATAAGAAAAATCTTGGCTGGCCTTTTGAAAGAAGATGTGGCACCACGAGGAGACCACATGGATGCATGCTTGGATGAATCGTTTAGGGTTTTCACAAGAAAAATGCAGATATGATATCCTTCACCTTTGGTTTATGGTGATCTCCGTTTGTAATTACTCATTGTTTATGGATTGATTGTTGTTTATTTTCGCAGTCAAATTTTATTTTTTGTAGATTAGAGGTTCGTTGAGTGGAGAGGGCTCCGGTTGGTGAATGATTGCAACTTGTGTAATCGCTACCAGAGAGTACAACAATGTGAGCACAACTCTTTCATGGTGTGGATCTCGGTAGGGGAGCTTGTGGATTTGGCCCTTTGAACAAAGAGGGCTTGGTTTGTGAACAACTCACACGATTCGGTAAGAATAACTCAACTTTAACTTCGGTCGGTAGGCTCACTCCAATACAAACAACTTGGTATGTGTTACGCACATCTCGCCTCTGTAATCAAAAGGTTACTTTTCAATGAGCGGCTTGACCTTTTGAAATATCAACATGCCAATCTCGTTCAACACTATGGCTCGAATGGCTCTCACTTTGCTATAGAGGGGAATGGCTCATCCATGTAATAGAGTGTCTCGGCCTTTTCAAGCGAAACTCAACCTTTCGAACCCAAATGAAGCGAACTTGATCAGGATCTCTATTGAAAACTTGGTGGAGAAATCGTTAGACCAATGCACTCAATCTTTAGAGCCTTTTTGTGAAACCAAATTTACCATCAAATCGAGATAAATTTATCTTAGAATTAAATTCTTGCACAAATTTTTCTCATGCGGGTGTGCACCGGTGAAAAAAACAATTTGTGTTCCAAACACCTGGAACAAAAGAGGGGGTTGTGGGGATGTAGGGATGTCTGGGAAGTTGTTGAGAGGCAACAGAGACTCTCTAGAAAGAAAATTCTTCTCTAAGCACACTTCTCTTCCTATGCAACCTCTCTCCAATCCTTCTACTACCACACGTCCAGATTCCTTCTCTGGTACCAAATGTAAATTATAAACAAGGACAAAATCCTGGTTAATTTATTGATGTTCAATCAAATCAAGCCTACAATGGAGTGCTTGCAATTCTTATAGGAATTGTACACTTGAATACATACACGAAATATGTTGCACATGTGCGATAATAAACTAATTTCAAAGCTTAGAAAGTATACATGGAAGCATTTATAACACCAAATAATATGTTGCAAATATGCAACAAACTATCCTACGTACATGGTGAATAAAAACAATTAGATGGTTATATAAACATAACCATATTACAATTAATATTAATTACCCAATTACTATAGTAAATGCAAAATTAACTATAGTAAAATATATTTTACCTAACATTATAAACCAAGTACGAACTCTAAAATAGTAAATAAATTCCACTGCTCCCACCTTTATTCTCAATCACAATTAATCCATGGCTTAAAATTGAATTATATCATAGATCATTATCCTTATGCCCTATAAAAATAAAATCAAGAAAGTGGACACTATATCTATGAAAATGGGCTATGAGATTTTGTTTAGCTAAAATGCGGTCACGGTAAACAATGAACAGGATACATCTTTGCTGAATTTTGAGATCTCAAAACTTAAAAGAGGCCTCCTCAACAAAGCCCAATTGAGATCTTATGCCTAAATAAAACAAAGAAAAATTGAAACATAAGATTTATAAAACTAAATATGAGCTCTAAAATAGTAAATAAATTCCTTGCTCCTACCTTTATTTTCAAGCACGATTGTTAATTCATGGCTCAAAAATTTAATTATATCATAGTTCATTATCCTTATTCCTTATAAAAATAAAATCATGAAAGTGGACACCATGGCCATGAAAATGGGCTATGGGATTTTGCTTACTTCAAATGCGGTTTGGTAAAGAATGAACATGCTACACCTTGCTGAATTATGAGTTCTCAAAACCTAAAAGATGCCTCCTCCAAAGAACCCCAAAACAAACCTTATGCCCAAATAAAAAAATATGAAACATAGGATTTATAAAACCAAGTACGAGCTTTGATATAGTAAATACATTGAGTGGGCTTCTCCTACCTTTATTCTTAAGCACAACTAATTCAAGGCTAAAAAATTGAATTACATCATAGTTCATTATCCTTATGCCCTATAACAAAAACTAGGAAAATGGACACCATAGCAAAGAAAATGGGCTATGGGATTTTACTTACCTGAAATGTGGTCTAGTAAAGAATGAACATGATACACACTTTGGTGAATTTTGAGTTCCCAAAACTTAAAAGGGGCCTTATAAAATCACATAAGTGAAGAAGAAGAAGAAAAGAAATACATAGCCCTGAAGAAGATGAGCGGTGCAAAAGGCCTCACCCCAAGAAGAGACCGTAAGTGAAGAAACTTCATCTCGGTGAAGGGCTTAGTAAATAAATCTGCAATCGATCAATCATGTCTAAATGTCTTTGAATGTTGATGATACCATCATGAATAAGCTCTCATATGAAGTGCATATGGATCTCAATGTGCTTCGTCCATTGATGCTAAACTAGATTTCTGCAAATAGAGATAGTGCTCGAGTTATCATGGTAGATAATGGTAGACTACCAAAGGTGGATGCCAAACTCTATCGAGAATACCCTATAGCTAAATAGCTTATGTGGCAATGTTAACTGCTCCTTTGTATTCTACCTTTGTAGATGATATCAAAATTTCATTATGCTTCTTACTAGACCAAATGATAGGATTCGAACCAAGAGAGAAGCTGTAGCTAGAAGTATATTTCGGATGATCTAAGTCATAGAGCCCAATTAGAATCTGTGAACCCAATCAAGTCAATATCTACCCCTCCATGATAGTGAATGTCATTAGTATAAGTGCCACGAACATAATGAAGGATCCATTTAGTTACTTTCTAATGCAGCTCATGTGGCTCTGCATGAATATGGACACAATCCCAACAACATACGATAAATCCAAAGCGAGTGTGAGTCAAGTAAATCAAGCTCCCCACCAGTTGTCGATAAAAGTACCATTAACCAAGGGAGTAGAGAAATATGAAACCAACTTAACCTGAAAAGAAAATGAGTAGGAGAAGACTTGCAATCAGGACATCGAAAATGAGCTAGCAAATCAAGAGCATAATTAGGTTGCGAAATCAAAATTCTCAAGTCGATTGTGAAATCTAAATCCCAAGTAAGTAATGAAGTAGACCTAAGTCAGTCATGGAAAACTATTGATTGTGGCCAAGGCGATCTTCACGAGAATCAATAATAGAGGAAGAGTTTCCTGTGATCAACAAGTCATCAACATAGAGAACAAGAATGAGTATGGAGTCATCTTGCCATAGAATATAAACATTTGGATCGAATGACACCTAGTAAACTCGATGTAAGTAAAAAGGAGTCCATCTTGGTATACCAAGCCCGGGGGCTTGTTTAAGGCCATAAAGAGACTTCTTTAACTTACAAACGAGGAGAGATCTTGGACATAACTTGAAGGTTGTTTCATATAGATCTCTTCCTCTAGGTCACCATGAAAGAAGGAACTCTTAATGTCCATTTGATGAATTCCATCTGTTTGTTGTGACAATGGCTAGGGTTAGTCGAATAGAAGTCATATTCATAACCTGAGCAAAGGTTTTAGTATAATCAACCCTAGCTATCGGGAGAAACCCTTAACTACTAATTGTGCTTTAAACTTTTTGACGTCTCCATCTATTCCATACTTTATTTGGAACACCCATTTACACCGAACTATTTTTCTTCCTTTTAGAAGAGGGTGAGATCCCAAGTATCGTTCTTCATGAGAGAGGAATACTCCTCATCCATGGCGAATCCCACTCGGGAATACCGAAGCCTCCTGGAAAGATTGTGGATCAAAAGCGAGAGGTGAAGAAAGAGTGGGGTCCAACGAAATCGAGCGAATACATCTCATATCCGAAGTATCACCAACTAAATCTCTAGCACTTTGCAAAGTTTTCCTAGCCCAAAGAGGATCGGGAGGATTAGGCTCGAGTCAAAAGATTCTTCACTTGAGTGAGAAGGGACATAGTCCTCGTCATCACTCTATCGGAATCATAAGACTTAGAGGTCTGATTTTCAAGAGGATCGGGGAAGAGGAGCACGCTCTACAAGTATCATCATCGATGAGTTAGAATCCGAATTAGCGAGATGAAGAACCTCAATAGGTGGAGAAGTAGAATTCGAAGAAGACTCATCGAACTTAACACTTCTCTCAATATACATCTCATGAGAAGTAGGATTCATAAATCGATATCCCTTCACGCCATCAAGATACCCTACAAAGATACAAGGTTTGGATTGTGGTTCCAAGGCCTTGCATTTCTTCTTGGGAATCCAAGCCATAGCCTTGGATCTGAAGAATCGAAAGTGCTCAACATCAGGCTTGTGTCCAAACTAGGCTTCAAAGGGTGTCATCCCTCTTATTGCCTTGTGTGGAACACGGTTCTGAATGTAATTTGCACAATTCATTGCTTCGGCCCAATACTACGGAGGAAGAGACTTTGAGTGAATCATACAAGTGGCCATCTCCTTAAGAGTACGGTTCTTTCTTTCTGTGACTCCATTCTGTGAAGGGCTATAAGCAACTGTATGTTGCAAAGAGATCCCTTCAAAAGTACAAAAATCCATGAACCTATTGTTTACATATTCACCTCCATTGTCGGTTGAAGAACCTGATAGACTATCCGCTTTGTTTCTCGCAAGAGCCTTAAAGTCCACGAAAATGTTTAAAGAATTCAGACTTAAGCTTAAGAAAATATACCCAAGTATATCGCGAAAATTCATCAATGAAGGTTAGCACATAAAGAGCTCTAGTAAGCGAAGGGAGGGAAATGGACTAGAAATATCACTGTGAACAAGATCCAAGGACGAGTAGCTCTCCGGTGTTTTCCTTTGTCAAAGTTCTTTTAGGATGCTTTCAAGGGTATAACCCTCACAAAGACCCTTAGAAAACTTGACGTGGGGAAACCCGTTGACCACTTCATTTTGGCTCAATTGTTCAAGGTAGCGATAATTTAGATGTCTAAAATGCTCATGCCATAGCATACTAACCTCATTTGCATGAGTGAGCAAGGCGGTGGGCATAGAATCGAAGTAAAGTGGGAGAATGTATATAACAGTGAACGGTGATTTGCCTTTCCCTCGGCCCTTTGTAGTGTCATTGTTAAGCTCATGGATAATCACCGAGTTAGGACCAAATTCAACTCGCATTCCTTCACCAAGGTGAGTAATTTGGTAAACCGATAGGAGATTGGTAGAGAGATCAGGAACACTTAATACTTGGTTAAATGTTCCCCATCCATCTCTACCGATCCACTACCGAGAAACCGACACTCGTCATGTCATTACCCATCGTGATTTGGGACATTCCACAAGGTTCGATGTTGGAGAACTCAACATGTGAATAACCCATGTGGTGTGATGCACCGGAATCTATAATCCACGTCGATGAAATAACAACTCGCTATAAGGGCCTTTACTTTCTTCTTATCATTTTTAGAACCTTTTGCGGTTAGAAGACTCAACCTACAGAGCATTTTGTTTTATGGATTCAGAACACTTATTTTATTCTTCTCAAGTAAATGAGATACAATGCATTTCGAAAACAATGGTGCTTGTCTTGACCAGGACTTCTTCTGCAATAGGAACACAAAAGTTTGCTTTTACGTGCTTTAGGCTCAAAATTGAAGTGTTTGTGTCATTTTTAGGTTAGGTTTAGGTTTAGATTTAGGGTTTACATGTGTGTCATGCACTATGGTTACTTAGTACCCTATATGTACTCTCTTACTATTCATTTATGAGCGTGCCAAGACACTCAGTTGTCTTTCTCTACATGTGCAAGCTTTGTTACTGTTATGCAAGATTATTCGATTGTTCATCTATTCTTCCTTTTGATTACGTTGGAGCCATTACAATTCAACCAGAGTGCAACTTCATCGTGGTGTGTAGTTTCGATATGACTCCTCAACTCTTTCATGGTATAAGAGCTGAGATCGGGTAAACGTGCACTCATTTTTTGAGTTGTGATTACTCTTGTTTTTTCATTTTTAACTCTTCATGCAAGTTTTCGATCTTTATTTTCTGGTTTTTCTTGCTAACGTATCTAACATTCTTGCTCTTGGAAAGTTTTCGGTTTTTCTTGTTCTTCATGCATGTGCAGATCTCCTTGAGCTATCAGGGGTTTTGTAGCTACATTTAGCTAGCTGCAGCTAAAAATAGAGGTTCTTTATTTTCTAGTTTTTTTAATTCATTTTTAAAAAACTGAAAATTTCTTTTAGATCTCTATTTTTTACGGTTTCTCGATGTTTTTTTGCATGTATTTTCACGAATACGAGTTCGAATTTGAGTGTTTGGTGATTTATTGGCGGATTACATTTAGTCCCGAGCTCGTGCTTCGTTCCTTGTTTCTGGCAATTTTTTTGGGCCTTTGGTGAGTCCTTTCTCCTCTATGTGGGCTGCTCCTAACATCCTTCCCTGCACATTTCCCTTGCCATTTGACCCTACTCAGCCCTCATTTCTACTCGTGCCCGAGCTTTTTTGCTGACCGCTCCTATGAGTTTCTACGTGGTCGCTCTTTCTCTTCGGCCGCTCCTTCCCTCCTCCCTCCTCCCTCCACTCCTGTGCACCGTCCTCGGCCTCTCCATGCCCCTGCGTTTTCCTTCTTGTTCTTTGCATTTTTACGGTAAGTGCGTTTTCTTTTTTCTTACTTTTTCAAAGTTTCTAAAGTTTGTGCTAAAGTATTTTTAAATACTTTCCCAAATTACTTAAATCAACAAAAGAAATTAAGCTTTTTTCCATTTTTTTAAATTCTTCCTTTTTTAAATCTGCAAAAGCTTTTTAACAAATATACGTGCGCATTTTTAAAAAGCTTTCCTTTTTTAAATTAAATACTTTCTAAATTGTTTTTTAATCTTTTTTTAGTTAGTATAATTTTAAAAAGAGGGAAAGTATTTTTTAAATTAGGATTTTTTTAATCTTAATTAATTCATAATATTTAATTATTATTTTTAATTAGATATTAAATAATCGTACTAAATTAAATTAATTTTTTTAATTTACGATTATCATTTACGTTTAGTAAATAATTTTTAAAAATCGTCTTTTAAATTAACGTTAAATATCATTTTTTTAACTCCAAAAGCTCTAAAATTAGCTAAACTGGACGTTTCTAAATGATAATTTTTTAGGCGTTAGTGTCAATTTTTTACTAATCGTGCGCTCAAGTGTGCAGTATCACTTTCTGAGCACCTCTTTGTCTTCTCGCGTGCCTTTCCGGCATTCTGAAGATCATCTAGACTCATCTTGAGTTCGTCAAAACTTATTTTCCCTATTTATTGCTTGCATGACGAGTGAGTGCATCCGCCACCATTTTTTGCGACAAGGGGGTATCCTTTGTGACGTGAGATGCTTTTTCTCACAACTAGGATTTTCTTTCACCTCCTTCCTTGTCTTTTGCTTTGTGCTTGTTTATGGTGTCCTATTTTGTTGTGCTCCACGAAACACTGTTGTGGTTTCCTCTCTTACGTGTTATTACGCTGATTGCAAGGTGAGTTACCAAGTGTTTCCAACCGCACACACATACCCAATTGTAATCAACGCACTAAACTATAAAGTGCCGAAAGTAGGGGGGTTATTATATTGTCCTGGGTGGTTGTGTTTCTCTTCTGCATTTCTTTCTCTCTCTCTTCACTATGGATGCACTTTCAATTCCTTTGCTTACGCCATTCAACTTCTTCGAATGGAGATCGAAAAATGATTATGAAACTAAGGGGTAAAGGGTTATATCACATCACCATGGGAACTAAGACTGAACCATACGACGATGACCTTGAAAATTCTAAGTGGTTAAACCGTATTGATGAAGCTTTAGTTTTTCTTTGCATGTCTGTTTCTCCGACTTGTTCTTCCACATTGAGGCATCTCGAAACACATAAACTGTGTGGAAAACTGACTGGATGAAATGTTTGGACAACAAGATGACATGAGAGCGCATGAGTTGGAAAATGAACTACTAGGATTAAATCCTAGTGACTTTGAAAACCTACAAGCATTCTTCTCAAAAATCATCCACACTAGATTGTTGTTAAAGGGATATCAAGTAGAGAAGAAATATTCTCAACCGATCTTGTTGATTCTCTCTAAGTTAGGTCTTGAATATTCTATCTTCGTGTCAAATTTTTCTCGCTATAAAAGTTGCTTTGGACGATGCTTTGACTATGCCCTCCTTTGACTATTTTTTGTCCTAACTCATTCAAGAACAGGAAAACTCATTCAAATGGGGTCTCTCAAGTCCAATTCACATGCCCTTGTAGCAAGTAATAACAAGGAAAGAAGACTAAAAATAAGAAAGAAACAAAGGATCAACCTAAGAAAGAAACCAAGACCAAACCTAAAAATGACACAAACACTTCAACTTCGAGCCTAAGGCATAGAAAAGAAAGATTTTTGTTCCTATTGCAAGAAGTATGGTCACAAAGAGCACCACTTTTTTCGGAAATAAATTGATCACTTATCTCATTTACTTGAGAAGAATAAAATAAGTGTTCCTGAATCCATAAAACAAAATGCTCAGAAGGCCAAGTCTTCTTACTTGCACAAGGTTCTAAAAATAATAAGAAGAAAGGAAAGGCCCTTGTAGCTAGAGTTTCTCCTTCATCAATGTGGATTATAGATTCCTGGATGCATCTCACCACATGGGTTCTTTGCATGTTGAGTTCTCCAACATCAAACCTTGTGGAATGTCCCAAATCACGATGGGTAATGACACGACAATGTTGGTTTCAGTAGTGGATCGGTAGAGATGGATGGGGGAACATTTAACCAAGTGTTGAGTGTTCTGATCTCTCTACCAATCTCCTATCGGTTTACCAAATTACTCACCTTGGTGAAGGAATGCGAGTGGAATTTGGTCCTAACTTCGGTGATTATTCGTGAGCTTAATGATGACACTACAATGGCTGAGGGAAAGGTAGATCACCATTCACGGTTATATACCTTTTCCCACTTTACTTCTGATTCTACGCCCACTACCTTGCTCACTCATGCAAATGAGGTTAGTAAGCTATGGCATGAGCGTTTTGGACATCTAAATTATCACTACCTTGAACAATTGAGCCAAAACGAAATGGTCAATGGGTTACCCCGTGTCAAGTTTTCTAAGGGTCTTTGTGAGGGTTGTACCCTTGGAAAGCATCCTAAAAAGAAATTTGACAAAGGAAAATCCTGGAGAGCTACTCGTCCCTTGGATCTTGTTCACAATGATATTTCTGGTCCATTTCCTTCTCCTTCATTTACTAGAGCTCTTTATGTGCTAACCTTCATTGATGAATTTTCGTGATATACTTGGGTATATTTTCTTAAGCTTAAGTCTGAAGTCTTTGAACATTTTAGGAATTTAAGGCTCTTGTTGAGAAACAGGCAGAATGGTCTATCAAGGTTCTTCAAACCTGACAATGGAGGTGAATATGTAAACAATAGGTTCATGGATTTATGTACTTTTGAAGGGATCTCTTTGCAGCATACGATTCTTATAGCCCTTCGCAGAATGGAGTCGCAGAAAAAAAAACCGTAATCTTAAGGAGATGGCCACTTGTATGATTCACTCGAAGTCTCTTCCTCCGCAATATTGGGCCAAAGCAGTGAATTGTGTAAATTACATTTAGAACCGTGTTCCACACAAGACAGTAAGAGGGATGAAACCCTTTGAAGCTTGGTTTGGACATAAGCGTGATGTTGAGCAATCTCGAGTCTTCGGATCCAAGGCTATGGCTCAGATTCCCAAGAAGAAACGCAAGGCCTTAGAACCACAATCCAAACCTTGTATCTTTGTAGGGTATCCTAATGGTGTGAAGGGATATCGATTGATGAATCCTAATTCTCATGAGCTATATATTGAGAGAAGTTTTAAGTTCGATGAGTCTTCTTCGACTTCTACTTCTCCACCTATTGAGGTTCTTGACTTGCTGATTTGGATCCCGACTCATCGATGATGATGATCTTGTTTAGCGTGCTCCTCTTCTCGATCCTCCCGAACATCGAGACCTCTATGTCTTCTGGATCTTCGGATTGACACAAGTAGTGATGATGAGGACTATGTCCCTTCTCACTCAAGTGAAGAATCTTCCGACTCTGAGCCTGATCCTCCTGGTCCTCTTTGGGCGGAAAATTTGCAAAGTGTTGGAGATTTAGTTGGTGATACTTCGGATATGAGACGCACTCACTCATATTTCGTTGGACCCCACTCTTTCTTCACCTGCTTCTTATCCATAGTCTTTATGGGAGGCTTCTAGTATTCCTGAGTGGGATTATGCCATGGATGAGGAGTATTCCTCTCTCATGAAGAATGATACTTGGGATCTCACCCCTCTTCCGAAAGGAAGAAAAATCATTCAGTGTAAGTGGGTGTTCTAAACAAAGTATGGAGTAGATGGAGACGTCAAAAATTTTAAAGCGCAATTAGTAGCTAAGGGTTTCTCCCATATATAGTGGGTTGATTATACTTGAAACCTTTCTCCGGTTACGAAGATGACTTCTATTCGGTGACCCTAGTCATTTCCACAATGAACAGATGGAAATTCCATCAGATGGACGTTAAGAGTGCCTTCCTTCATGGCGACCTAGAGGAAAAGATCTATATGGAACAACCTTTGGGTTATGTCCAAGATCCCTCCCTTGTTTGTAAGTTAAAGAAGTCTCTTTATGGCCTTAAATAAGCCCCTCGGGCTTGGTATACCAAGATGGACTCCTTTTTACTTACATCATGGTTTACTAGGTGTCATTCTGAACCAAATGTTTATATTCTATGGCAAGATGACTCCATACTCATTCTTGTTCTCTATGTTGATGACTTGTTGATCAAGCAACTCTTCCTCTATTATTGATTCTGTGAAGATCGCCTTTGCCAACAGGTTCTCCATGACTAACTTAGGTCTGCTTCATTACTTCCTTGGGATCTAGATTTCACAATCGACTTGGGAATTTTGATTTCGCAACCTAAGTATGCTCTTTATTTGCTAGCTCATTTTCAAATGTCCGATTGCAAGTATTTTCCTACTCCTTTTCTTTCCGGGGGTTAAGTTGGTTTCATATTACTCTACTCCTTGGTTAATGGTACTCTTTATCGATAGTTTGTGGGGAGCTTGATTTACTTGACTCATACTACTTGGATTTATCATATGTTGTTGGGATCGTGTCAGATTCATGCAGAGCCACATGAGCTGCATTTGAAAGAAGATAAATGGATCCTTCATTATCACTTATACTTATGACATTCACTATCATGGAGGGGTAGATATTGACTTGATTGGGTTCATGATTCCGATTGGGCGGTGACTTAGATCATCATAAATCTACTTGCTCTAGATTTCTCTCTTGGTTCGGGTCCTATTAGTTGGTCTAGCAAGAAGTAAAATGCAATTGCGATATCATCTACTGGAGGTAGAATACATAGGAGCGATTAACGCTGCCCACAGAAATTATTTGGCTATAGGGTATTACGACGAGTTTGGCATCCACCTTTGGTGGCCTACCATTATCTCTGTGTGATAACACGATCACTATCTCTATTTGTAGAAATCAGTTACAACATCAATGGACGAAGCACATTGAGATCCATATGCACTTCATACGAGAGCTTATTCATGATGGTATCATCGACATTCAAGACACGTTTAGGCAATGAATCAAATTGGAGATTTATTTACCAAGCCCTTCACTAAGATGAAGTTTCTTCACTTACAGTCTCTTCTTAGGGGTGAGGTCTTTTGCGCTACTCATCTTCTTCGGGCTATGTAGTTCTTCTCTTCTTCTTCTTCTTCTTCTTCTTCTAGGAAGATTGTGTTTTTATATGGGCACCTTATCGGGCCTCTAGTTTCGAGGCCCCATTGACACATCTTTATTAATTGTTTAGGAGTGTCTTCTCTTTCTATCTCGACTCATTATTAGCTACTACCCCAACTTCGATGAAGGGGGGGTGTTGGTGTGAGTTATCCTATGTGTCCTCCTCACATATTGGAGGGTCATTTCACATGGGTTAGGTTTAGGTTTAGGTTTAGGGTTTACATGTGTGTCATGCACTAGGGTTACTCGACCCTATATGTACTCTCTTACTATTCATTTATGAGCATGCCAAGATAGTTTGTTGTCTTTCTCTACATGTGCAGACTTTTGTTACATTATGTAAGATTATTCATTTCTTGACCGATTCTTCTTTGTGATTACGTTGGAGCCTTACTGATTCAACTAGAGTGCAACTTCATCGTGGTGCATAGTTTCCAATATGATTCGTTTACCAACTCTTTCAGGGCCTCCTAAAAAAAAATCAATACAAACCTTATGCCTAAATAAAACCAAGAAAACATGAAACACATGATTTATGCCACCAAATAAGAGGTCTTAAATATTAAATAAATTCTTTGCTCCTAAATTTATGCTCAAGCACAACTAATCCATGGCTCAAAAAATTGAATTATCATAGTTCATTATCCTTATGTCATGTAGAAAAAAATTTAGGAAAGTGGACACCATAGCCATTAAAATGGGCTATGAATTTTTTAACACGAAATGCGGTTTGGTAAAGTATGAGCAGGATACACACACTGAATTTTGAGTTCCCAAAATTTAAAAGAGGCCTCTCTCGACAAATCCCAATACAAACCTATGCCTAAATAAAAGCAGAGAAAATATGAAACATATAATTTATAAAACCATATATGAGCTTTGAAATAGTAAATAAATTCCATGTTCTAACATTTATTCTCAAGCACAACTAATCTATGACTAAAACATTGAATTATATCATAGTTCATTATCCTTATGCCCTATAAAAATAAAATCAAGAAAGTGGACACCATAGCCATGAAAATGGGCTATGGGATTTTGCTTACATGAAATGCGATGCAGTAAAGAATGAATAGGATACAAGTTTACGAATTATGAGTTCCCAAAACTTAAAACAAGCATCCTCCAACAAACCCCAATATAGACCTTATGCCTAAATAAAACAAAGAAAATATGAAACACAGGATTTATAAAACCAAATATGATCTCTAAAATAGTAAATAAATTCCTGCTCCTATCTTTATTCTCAAGCACAACTAATCCATGGCTCAAAATTTGAATTATATTATAGTTCATTATCCTTATGCCCTATAAAAGTAAAATTAGGAAAGTGGAAACCATAGCCATTAAAATGAGCTATAGGATTTTGCTCACCTGAAATTTAGTATGGTTAATAATGAAAAGGATACATGTCGTTGAATTCTTATTTCCCAAAACTTAAAAAGTCCTCCAACAAACCCCGATATAGACCTTATCCCTAAATAAAACAAAGAAAATATGAAATATAACATTTATAAAACCAAATACGATCTACGAAATAGTAAATAAATTCCCCTGCTCCTACCTTTATTCTCAAGCACTTCTAATCCATGGTTAAAAAGTATAATTATATCATAGTTCATTATCCTTATGCCCTATAAAAATAAAATTAGCAAAGTTGACACCATAGTGATGAAAATGGGCTATGGGATTTTGCTTACCGAAATGCAGTCTAGTAAAAAATGAGTAGGATACACTTTGCTAAATTTCAAGTTCCTAAAACTTAAAATACGCCCTCTTCGAAAAAAACCCCAATATAGACCTTATGCCTAAATAAAAACAAGAAAATATGAAACATATCATTTATTAAACGAAATACAAGATCTTAACTAGTAAATAAATTCCTTGCTCCTACCTTTATTCTCAAGCACAATTAATCCATGGGTCAAAAATTGAATTATATCATAGTTCATTATCCTTATGACCTATAAAAATAAAATTAGGAAAGTGCACACCATAACCATGAAAATGTTCTATGGGATTTTGCTTACGTGAAATGCGGTTTGGTAAAGAATGAAATGGATACACTCTGCTTTGAATTCTCACTTCACAAAACTTAATAAAAAAAGAGGTCTACTTCAACAAACCCCAATACATACCTTAAGCCTTAATAAAAAATAAATATGAAACATACGATTTAGAAAACCAAATACAAGCTCTCGAAATAGTAAATAAATTCCCTTCTCCTACCTTTATTCTCAAGCACAACTAATCCATGGCTCAAAAATTGAATTATATCCTTTGTTCATTATCTTTATGCCCTATAAAAATAAAATCAGGGGAAAGGAAAGTGGACACCATAACCATGAAAATGGGCTATGAGATTTTTCTTACTTGAAATAAAGTTTGGTTAAGAATGAACATGATACACCACGGAGAATTATGAGCTCTCAAAACTTAAAGAGGCCTCCTTTAACAAAGCCCAATACAAACCATATGCCTAAATAAAACCAAAAAAAAATTGAAACATACGATTTATAAAACCAAATACGAGCTTTGAAATAGTAAATAAATTCCCTGCTCCTACCTTTACTCTAAAACACAACTAATCCATGGCTCAAAAATTGAATTATATGAGTTCATTATCCTTATGCCTTATAAACATAAAATCGGGAAAGTGGACACCATAGCCATGAAAATGGGCTATGGGATTTTGCTTACATTGAAATGCAATTTGGTAAAGAATGAACCGGATACACGATGTTGAATTCTAAGTTGCCAAAACTTAAAAGAGACCTCCTCCAACAAACTTCAATACAAACATTATACCTAAATAAAACAAAGAAAATATGAAACATAGGATTTATAAAACCAAATACGAGCTCACGAAATAGTAAATCAATTCTTGTTCCTACCTTTATTCTTAAGAATAACTAACCCATGGCTCAAAAATTGAATTATATCATACTTCAATATCATTATGTCCTATAGAAATAAATAAATAAAAGTGGACACCATAGACATGAAAATGGGTTATGGGATTTTTCTTACTGAAATGAATTCAGGTAAAGAATGAAAAGGATACACACTTTGCTGAATTTTGAGTTCCCAAAACTTAAAAGAGGCCTCCTCCAAAAAAACCCCAATATAGACCTTATTCCTAAATAAAATAAAGAAAATATGAAACATAAGATCTGAAAACCAAATACGAGCTTTGAAATAGTAAATAAATTCCCTTTCCTACCTTTATTCTCAAGCACAACTAATCCATGGTTGAAAAATTGAATTATATTATAGTTAATTATCCTTATGCCCTATAAAAATAAAATAAGGAAAGTGGTCACCATGGCCATGAAAATGGACTATGAAATTTTTCTTACGAAATGAGTCTTTTAAAGAATGAACATGATATACCATGTTGTTGAATTCGAGTTCCCAAAACCTAAAAGAGGTCTCCTCCAATAAACCCCAATACAAACCTTATGCACTGAATAAATCAAAGAAAATATGAAACATATGATTAATAAAACCATATACGACCTCGAAATAGTAAATAAATTCCTTGTTCCTACCTTTATTCTCAAGCACAACTAATCCATGGCTCAAAAATTGAATTATATCATAGTTAGTATCATTATCCTTATGCCCTATAAAAATTAAATCAAGTAAAAGTAGAGACCATAGCCATGAAATTGGGCTATGGGATTTTTCTTACCTAAAATGCGGTATGTTCAAGAATGAATGAGATACATGCTTTGAATTCTCGGTTCCCAAAACTTAAAAGAGGCCTCCTCTAACAAACCCCAATACATACCTTATGCCTAAATAAAACGAAGAAATTATGAAACATAGGATTTATAAAACCAAATACGAGCTTTGAAATAGTAAATAAATTCCTTGGTCCTACCTTTATTCTCAAGATGACTGACTAATCCATGGCTCAAAAATTGAATTATATCATAGTTCATTATCCTTATGCCCTATAAAAATAAAATAAGGAAAGTGGTCACCATGGCCATGAAAATGGGCTATGGGATTTTGTTTACCTAAAATGCGGTATGGTAAAGAATGAATAGGATGCACCTTTGTTGAATTACCGAGTGACTAAAACTTAAAAGAGGCCTCCTCCAATAAACCCTAATACATACCTTATAACTAAATGAAACCAAGAAAATATAAAACATAGGATTTAGAAAAACCAAATACGAGCTCGAAATAGAAATTAAATTCACTGCTCCTACCTTTATTCTCAAGCACAACTAATCCATGGCTTAAAATTTTAATTATATCATAATACATTATCCTTGTGCCCTTTATAAAAATAAAATCGGGAAAGTGGACATCATAGCCATGAAAATGGGCTATGGGATTTTCTTACGTGAAACATAGTCTTGTAAAGAATGAACAATGTACACACTCCGAATTATGAATTCCCAAAACCTAAAGAGGCCTCCTCTCGTAAACTCCAATGTAAACCTTATACCTAAATAAAATAAATAAAATATGAAACATAACATTTATAAAATGAAATACGAGATCCGAAATAGTAAATAAATTCCTTACTCCTACATTTATTTTCAAGAAAAGCTAATGCATTGCTAAAAATTGAAATATATTATATCTCGTTATCCTTATGCCCTATAAAAATAAAATTAGGAAAGTGGACACCATGGCGATGAAAATAGACTATGATATTTTGTTTACGAAATGCGAGTCTTTTAAAGAATGAACATGATACATGTTGCTGAATTATGAGTTCCCAAAACCTAAAAGAGGCCTCCTCCAATAAACCCCAATACAAACCTTATGCCTAAATAAAACAAAGAAAATATGAAACATATGATTTATAAACCAATTACGAGCTCTAAAATAGTAAATAAATTCCCTGCTCCCACATTTATTCTCAACCACAACTACTCCATGGCTTAAAAATTGAATTATATCATAGTTCATTATCTTTATGCCCTATGAAAATAAAATTAGGAAAGTGGACACCATAACTATGATTTGTTTACCTAAAATGCAGTCCAGTAAAGAATGAGCAGGATATGACTGCTTAAATTTTGAGTTCACAAAACTTAAAAGCTAGGGTTCATTTTAAGACACCTCTATAAAATTGTAGGTGGAAAATACCTAGCGAATATCCCGGAACCAGTTTCAGTGAAAGGTGAATTTGACAGTATTCCAAAACAAAAATTTCACCTGGTTTTCATGGCTCCATCATTGATGTGCGACAACAAGACGTCAATAATCACTCCTGACGTGCGTCAATGGAACGTCAATGGTCTCGGTCACGCGTCAGCGCGCGTCAGCTCGCCGTGACAGCGTCAGACGCTCCAATGACTCTACACGCGTCACAGCTCCAATGGGCGTCACTAGATCGATTGACGCGCGTCACTGGCTCATTGATGCGCGTCGCGGCGCATCCACTGGTGGCGTCATGGCTCCAATTGATGCACGTCGCGGCTCCAGTGCGTCGACGCGCCATGGTCTCCATTGCGCGCACGCCCGGCTGCTCTAATTGCGCGTGCGTACCGCTGGCTCCCGATGATGCACGCGTCGTCTGGTCACTTTGGATCGATTCAAATGGCAAACGCGCGTCGCGGATCTCTGGATGGATGCGCGTCGGCTAGGGAGCCTATTGACGCGTCGATGGATCACGTGTCGGCTAAGACAATTGACGCGCGTCAATTGAAGCCATTGACGCTTGATTTAGCCTATAAATACCATTCAACCGGTCATTTTCTCATTTTCACCCTCCCGCTCTTGAATTTTTTGCGAGTCTCGATCATTGTCAAAGATGCAAGTACAACTATAATGTCGACTTCACATGCTTCCCAGCTGCAAGTTCAAGAAAAAAATCAAGAGAATCAATTCAATCGATTTCAAGATCAACTACGAGAATCCCTTATGCCCTCACATCCATCTTGTTTTAAAGATGTCTTGAGAATATAAAGATTTGATGGATGCGTGTGAATTTCTGAGGGCTCGTTAATATGCCCCATTTCAAAGATTTGGATATTTTGAATTACCTTACTGTCATCCTACAATTGAGAGGATGGCATTTTTATGTGACTCGAGCGATGGCGAATGTTCCAATTGATATCGAAGCAAATGACATCCATCGGTTTACGGGCCTTAGTTCAAAAATTTACCAATTATTCTGACAAGGCAACACTCACTGGAAGAAGACAAGAAATTTCTCGAATCAACGTTTGGTTTCCATGTTGATTGTAAGTATAATTCATTTTAATTCATATTTTTATTATTGTTTTTTATTACGATACAATTTTTTGTTATAAATTTATAGTAATTTTCTTGTTTCACATTTGCAGCCCATGTCGATAAATCCGGGCGTGGTGTGGATACACAATCAATTGCACACCACTTTCTTGTTGCATTTATTTCATTTTTTCAATCCAGAATTGTTTTGCAGGGTCGCCAAATTGATATACCAAATTGGGCCATTGCATACATTGTTGCCACTATCTCAAAACAAAAATTCGATTGTGCACATATCTATCCAAAAATAAGAAGCGACATAACAAATTCAAAACTTTCAGAAAAACCTTTCATTTATTCAACAAACTATCTCCTCGGCCTTTATTATGAGGCACTTTTAAATTTAAAAGATAAAAAAATTCCTACTTGCACTGATGAGGAGTTGATGAAGTTGTCAATTCCGTTTGAAGAACAACATGTATAAACTATTTAGTTTGTAATTGTATTTCAATTTTTGACATTACAGTGCACAGTTATTAAAACTTAAATTTTAATGTTTTGCAGAGAAGATATCTTGAAGCCCTTCCCCAAAAAAAGGCGTTATCGAGAGGAAGAGGCCAACAACACGCTGAGGCTTCGGGGGACTCCCAATCTGAAATGGAAGCTCACTCCTCTCCAAACCCTCAACAGTTTGAACTCGTTAAACGCCAGAGAAGTAATACCTTCTCATATATTATTTACAAATTCCAAAGTTGCATATTTATTTTTCAATTTAAATTTTAACCAAATGAATTGACAACATTTAATATTGATGAATTGCAAGGACTTTGGAACATACACCTGTTTCACAAACTCAACCTTCTTCCCCAACTCACTCCATACAGTCGCATGCATTCATATCTTACGAAGCAGACCTTCAGTACAACTCCTCTGAGGCCACCGTAGCACCGAGAAAAACAACCCCTCGACAACAAGGTACAACTCTTCGATAGTACGTTTAATTTTGAAATTTTTGACTTTATGAATTGTTTTCCTATTTTTCATTTTTTCTTGTACTTTTCAGCACATGTCAGTCCTGATCAAACTGCGGCACCGACACCCACTCAACCAATAATTTTTAAAATGCCAACCAGAGGAACAGTGAAAAAGAACATTGGTAAACGCATGCCTTTTGCTCCGGCCCCTAGTGGGACACTAAACATTGCCTCCTCCTTTCGAATTCCAACTCTCTCACTTGGTGGCTTGCCCAGTGCAATGGGCATATCTATTTTGAACAATATAAATTTAGATGAAGATTATTTGGGCATTGATAGCAATGACCCAACTGGTTTTTTCGATACCGCGAGATGATTCAAGGCCAGCAGGTATACTTCAAATTTCAATTTAAATATGCTTTACAATTTTGAATTACATTTTGATTTAAATTTATTTATCTAAATCTTGATTAATTTTTTCACAAACAGGATCAGCCCACCCAAAGGTAGAAACAAGTAGCAGTTGATCTTGCTGAAAGCCCCCATACTTCTCCAGCAAGATCGTCTTCATCAGATTCAGATAGTGAACAGTTGCCACCTTTTCCTTTGGAGAACTTAATTGGTTATGATTGTCAATCCCATGTCAGTGAGTTTATTCTTCCTCATATCAATCAGCTTATAGAATGGGAGAGAAGGGCTAAAGTTCTTATCAATGAGATTATTAGTCGTTATGAAAATTATTGGCAACAGGATAGTTTATACGCTGCAGTCCAGAATCAACCTGCGAAGATGGATTCCTTACTTACCCAAGTAAGAAGTGGGACTATCACGTATAACAACAACTATAAAGATGACATTTTAGATAAGGCATTAAACAAATTGGAAAATATTAGTGCCGAGGCCCAGGCATATTTTAACAAATGGTCCAAGGACAAGGATTTGGTAGCAATCGCAAATGCCGAAAGAGATAGAGCGGTTGTAAGTACTATTACATTCAAACAATCATTCTTGTTAATTTGAAATTTTCATTTTTTAGTAATATTTTGAATTGACATTACTCTTTTTGTGCAGTTGAAATATGAAAATTTGAAGAGTCAGGTGAAGGTTTTGCAAGTTCACTTGGAAAAAATGAAAAACAACTTATCATGCAAAGCCAAAAAAATTTGAAGCAAAATATTGTTTTGGTTAACAAACAAAACAATACACTAAAGCGGATAATTAAAGAGCATGGTTTCGACCCTGACATATTATTCAAAGCTAAAGCAGCAGCTGATCCAAATTTGTTATCGCATGGAGATGCGACAAATCAAGAAGAAAGAATTTTAAAAATCTGGATAGTGCTGCGGAAGATCTTATAAGTTCAGGGGTTATTTCTGGTGTTGGGGAAAGAGGTACAGCCATAGTGGAAGAAGCCGTTGGGGAAGAGAGCAGAGGAGTAGAATTGGATAAAGAAAAAGAGGGTTTTGAAAACTAGAAACTTTTATTATTGAGGAAACTTTAAATATTGAATTTGAAAACTTCTACTATTGAGTATGTACTATGGTATTTGAATTTAATTATATGGATTTATATACAATCTTTAATTTTAATTGCATTAGATGGTGATTATCATGAATTATATGTATGTTTCTTGTTTACTTGCATTGTCATGAATTGTATGTGGACGTAGATGATGAATGATGATAATTGATAATTAATGATAGATGATGCTGAAAGACGATGAATGATGATAATGATATGATATATATGGATGATGATCAATTTAATGTGGACGTAGATTTATCATCAAGCACAGTAATTCTTCTTCTCTAGACTTTTGTACTTGTTTTAAGATAATTATTCTCTATACTTGTAACGATATGAGCATAATGTCATTAGAATGGATATAGATGATAAATAAATGGAATGTGTTATAATGGATATAGATGACATTAATGATTAGAATGGATATAGATGACATTAGAATGAATAGAATTGTAATGATATGATAATGAATTATTTTAAAAAAACTGAATTGTTTTAATAAATTTAAATTAGATAAATAATTGTGTTAATAATAATTGTAGTGTCAGGAGTCAGGATATGATAATGATATGGTGATGATATGATATATATGGATGATGAGGAATTTTATGTGGACTTATATTTAAAATTGTATAATGTATTGTTTATCCACAGTTAAAAAAATATATCAAAGGATTTTGCACATATAAAAATAAATTAAATATAATTCTAAGAAATCAAGAAAGAATCATCCTTTGGTAAGAAATTAAACATAATTGCAAATATGATAGGGTTTAGCTTACCTCTTGCGTATTAGATTCTTTGTGAAATCATCAAGGGTAACGTCTTTAGATCTTTGTTTTACACGACATTGTAGATAGAGGGGTGAGTTGCACGACATTGTCGATCTGAGAAGTGCCAAAGCAACATCTTTAAATATATAGACCAACAATATCTTTAAATAAATGTAAATATATAGAATTAGACTGTAACATCTTTAATGATAACAAGAGCTGAAAAAATGTAAAGTAACAAACAATAAGATTATGTTGAAGAAGATACCTATTTAAAATTGAAATCATCACCGGTAATGTGCTAGATCTTTGTCTTAAAAAAATTCAACACAAAAATGGATTAGTAGATAGATGGGTGAGTTGCGACATTGTCGGTCCGAGAATGTGACTTCCTCGGACGGATGTCAACCACGTTTTCAAAAAAATAAAAAGATTGTATTTAACTAAATGTAAATACATAGACTGTAACATCTTTAATGATAACAAGAGTGAAAAAAATGAATAGTAACAAACAATAAGATTAAGGGAAAAAGATACCTCCTTAAAGTTGAAATCATCACTACTACCATTGGTAATGAGCTAGATCGTGTTTTAAAAAAACCCAACACGAGAAATGGATTAGTAGATAGATGGGTGAATTGCCTGACATTTTTAGTATATAGACCTTTAACATCTTTAATGATAAAGATAAAAGATAGATAAAGAAGATACCTATTTAAAGTTGAAACAATCCATTATCAATAGCTTCATCAAACTCGATGTTGTCTTCTGTAGAATGTGACGAAGAGCCAATTACACTCTCAAGGTTGGGAATATTTGTACTTGTAGCTATATTATTCACACCTCTTCTTTCGCAAAGGGAATTCCAGTGTGCAATTGCTTTGTCGAATGGAAAGGTTTCGATGGAGTATCGAGAAACATAACACCTCATGCAACTTTCCATATTTTTATCCAACCTGTTTCTCAGTTTTGATTTTATAAATGACAATGCACTGAAAACCCTTTCATCCTCCATAGACCCCAAAATCATTGTTTGGCATAACTCATATAATCTGAAATATTCACTGATATCTTCTTGTAAGATAGAACTTTGATAGATTCCTCGCCATAGCCTTGTAATAGCACCACTTTCAGAAGGTTGATCTAAATTCTTATATTGGTTCCTCATTGTTGTTGCAAAATTTGTTGACTGAAACTTTAATAAATTGGCATTCAGTATACCTTTGATTTCCATACCCTTGAGCTCTGACGTCTTTGTAAATTGTTCCATTATTGTACCCATTGATTTATGGAAATGCTTTACGACAAAGTGCACTTGCACGGCCACCTTGATATTCCAAAAATTAGGGTTCATCACACCCATGGAAAGGATTTTATCTTTGATAAACGTTCCTAATTTACGATGACAAGGTTTCTGAAAAATTTTAAGCTTTATTCTTGTTTCAACTATAACAGACTCAAACAAATTATGTGTCACGGGAACATCTTCTCGTTCCGATCCTGTAATATCTTGACGTTTTTGCAAAATGTGCATTGGTATTTCCCTCCCATTAACAGTGATGTAGAGGTGATCGTGGATATTAAATCTCAAAAAGGTGTTAGGATTTTTAAGATCTAATAAATCTTTCCAATTTTCAAAAACAGGTGCATCAAAACTATCACGGGAACAAGTCAATATATCAAGACTTTGACATACCATTTTCTCATCCGTATAAAATCCACAATATAGATTAATCTGCCCTGTGCATGCTTCATCATTGTATTAATCTCCTTTAACATTGGAAGAATACCAACCAATGTAAGCAATGTCTCCAAATCAGTTAAACGGAACAACAAGTCCCTTGCCCTATCAACTTCATGATGGTATTTGTGCATGAAACAAAACCAATGAAGGATACTCCTCACGTGCGATAACAAGACGTCAATAATCACTCCTGACGCACGTCAATGGAACATCAACGTGGCCTGATGACCGCGCCGCTGGCTCTATTGGCGGCGTCGCGCTCCTATTGACACGCGCATCGGCTCCTATCGCGCACGCATCTGGCTCCTATTGATGCGCGTCACTGGCTCTTATTGACGCGCGTCACTGGCTCCTATTGACGCGCGTCACTGGCTCCTATTGACGCGCGTCACTAGATCCTATTGACGCACGTCACTGGATCCTATTGACGTGCGTCACTGGCTGTTATTGATGCGCGTCACTGGATCCTATTGACGCGCGACAGCTAGGACTATTGTCGCATGTCAGCTAAGACCTTTGACGCGCGTCAATTGAAGCCATTGACGCCTGATTTAGCCTATAAATACCCTTCAACCGGTCATTTTCTCATTTTCACCTTCCCGCTCTTGAATTTTTGTAGGTCTCAATCATTGTCAAAGATGCAAGTACAACTATAATGTCGACTTCACATGCTTCCCAACTGCAAGTTCAGCAAAAAAATCAAGAGAATCCAATTCAATCGATTTCCAAGATCAACTACAGGAATCCCTTATGCCCTCACATCCATATTGTTTTAAAGATGTCTTCAGAATATAAAGATTTGATGGATGCGTGTGAATTTAGGGGGGCTCGTTAATATGCCCCATTTGAAGCAGATCCGGATATTTTGAATTACCTTACTGTCATCCTACAATTGAGAGGACGACATTTTTATGTGACTGAGCGATGGCCGAATGTTCCAATTCAGTATCAAAGCAAATGACATCCATCGGTTTACGGGCCTTCCGTTAAAAAATTTACCAATTCTTATAACCAAGGCAACACTCGTGGAAGAAGACAAGAAATTTCTCGAATCAACGTTCGGTTTCCATGTTGATTGTAAGTATAATTCATTTTAATTCATATTTTTTATTCTGATACAATTTGCTGTTATAAATTTATAGTAATTTTCACTGTTTCGCATTTGCAGCCCATGTCAATAAATCCAGGCGTGGTGTCTAAGATGTAGCATTTCTGAGTACATGTAATTTTTGCAATGCTAGGGTCTAAGATGAGCTTTGTAACTTTGTTTGACCTGATGAGTGCAGTGGAAAAGTGTGTACTTGAAAGTATACTGGCGTGGGCAGAGTTTAAACAAAAAAAAGATCTTAAGAAAGCGATGGAACCAAGAAGGGAAATTAATTGATGTTCCCAAACTTGATGATGCAAATCAAGCGGGGGAAGAATTCTGATCAATGTACTTTAATATTAATGGAGGGTGACTCAGCCAAGGCTCTTCGTTGTAAGTGTTTGTGCCTTGAATCAGGGAAATGTGAATCTTTTGAATTTGGTAGTATTGTGACATGTTTCGACATCACTTTCCAATTTAATTTTTTGTTATTTTAGTTATCTTTATCCTATCAGGTGGTAGGAATATCTGTTGTTGGTCAAGATTATTATGGCGTGTTTCCTCTCAGAGGTAAGCTGCTCAATGTCAGGGAAGCTACCACTCACCAACAAATGGAGAATAAAGAGATAGTAAATATAAAAAAAATCCTTGGTCTACAGGAAGATAAAATATATGACAACATTAAATCTTTAAGATATGGCCATCTGATGATAATGACAAACCAGGTACATGATCTTTGTCTAGCGTTGTTTAGTTTCTGCTTAATTCTGACACATCCTTTCTAGTGAGATCCTTTTTGACTTGTCCTTTGTCTCTTAAAGGACCATGATGGTTCCCACATCAAAGGATTGCTGATCAATTTCATACACCATAACTAGCCATCAACTTTGCTTAAAATTCCTTCATTTGTTGTGGAATTTATCACTCCTATTGTCAGGGTAAATGTTCCCCCTGTATTTGGTTGAGTGTATTGAGACTCTTTATATTTGTTTTTAAGCCTCCAGAGATTATGTATCTCCATGTCTAATTTTGGCACATGTTGATGTAGGCAACTCACAAAAATGGAAATGTGTTATCTTTTTACACCATTCCTGAGTATGAAGCTTGGAGAGAATCATTGAGTGGATCGATAACTGGCTGGACCATAAAGTACTACAAAGTATTGCTAGTTTGTTTTCTCTTTATATGTTTTTAAGTTCTGGTTTTGTTCACTTGCTGATTAGGTATCACTTGTTGCTTGGACCATACAGGGTTTGGGCACAAGTACTTCTAAAGAGGGCAAGGAGTATTTCATAGATCTGGACAAGCACAAAAAAGATTTTGTGTGGGTTGATGAGAAAGATGGAGATGCAATTGAGCTGGCCTTCAGCAGGAAGAAGATAGAGGCCAGAAAAAACTGGCTGAGACAATTTGAGGTAGTTAGGCCAGGGGAGCAAGGTGAAATGAAATCTGAATTAAAATGATATTCATTTCAACACTAACAAGTTAACAGTTGCCACCTTTTCCTTTGGAGAACTTAATTGGTTATGATTGTCAATCCCATGTCAGTGAGTTTATTCTTCCTCATATCAATCAGCTTATAGAATGGGAGAGAAGGGCTAAGGTTCTTATCAATGAGTTTATACGCTGCAGCTGATCCAAATTTGTTGTCGCATGGAGATGCGACAAATCAAGAATAAAGAATTTTAAAAAATTTGGACAGTGCTGCAGAAGATCTTATAAGTTCAGGGGTTATTTCTGGTGTTGGGGAAAGAGGTACAACCACAGTGGAAGAAGCCGTTGGGGAAGAGAGCAGAGGAGTAGAATTGGATAAAGAAAAAGAGGGTTTTGAAAACTAGAAACTTTTATTATTGAGGAAACTTTAAATATTGAATTTGAAAACTTCTACTATTGAGTATGTACTATGGTATTTGAATTTAATTATATGGATTTATATACAATCTTTAATTTTAATTGCATTAGATGGTGATTATCATGAATTATATGTATGTTTCTTGTTTACTTGCATTGTCATGAATTGTATGTGGACGTAGATGATGAATGATGATAATTGATAATTAATGATAGATGATAAATAAATGGAATGTGTTATAATGGATATAGATGACATTAATGATTAGAATGGATATAGATGACATTAGAACGAATAGAATTGTAATGATATGATTATGAATTATTTAAAAAAAACGGAATTGTTTTAATAAATTTAAATTAGATAAATAATTGTGTTAATAATAATTGTAGTGTCAGGAGTCAGGATATGATAATGATATGGTGATGATATGATATATATGGATGATGAGGAATTTTATGTGGACTTATATTTAAAATTGTATAATGTATTGTTTATCCTGAGTTAAAAAAATATATCAAAGGATTTTGCACATATAAAAATAAATTAAATATAATTCTAAGAAATCAAGAAAGAATCATCACGGTAAGAAATTAAACATAATTGCAAATATGATAGGGTTTAGCTTACCTCTTGCGTATTAGATTCTTTGTGAAATCATCAAGGGTAACGTGCTTTAGATCTTTGTTTTACGACATTGTAGATAGAGGGTGAGTTGCGACATTGTCGATCTGAGAAGTGAAGCAACATCTTTAAATATATAGACCAACAATATCTTTAAATAAATGTAAATATATAGAATTAGACCTGTAACATCTTTAATGATAACAAGAGCTGAAAAAATGTAAAGTAACAAACAATAAGATTATGTTGAAAAAGATACCGATTTAAAATTGAAATCATCACCGTTAATGTGCTAGATCTTTGTCTTAAAAAAATTCAACACAAAAAATGGATTAGTAGGTAGATGGGTGAGTTGCCTGACATTGTCAGTCCCGAGAAGTAAACAGCTTCCTCGGACGGATGTCAACCCACATTTTCAAAAAATAAAAAGATTGTATTTAACTAAATGTAAATACATAGACCTGTTACCCTGTAACATCTTTAATGATAACAAGAGCTGAAAAAAATGAATAGTAACAAACAATAAGATTAAGGGGAAAAAGATACCTGCTTAAAGTTGAAATCATCACCTTGCCATTGGTAATGAGCTAGATCTATGTTTTAAAAAAACCCAACAAGAGAAATGTATTAGTAGATAGATGGGTGAATTGCCTGACATTTTTAGTATATAGACCTGTAACATCTTTAATGATAAAGATAAAAGATAGATAAAGAAGATACCTATTTAAAGTTGAAACAATCCATTATCAATAGCTTCATCAAACTCGATGTTGTCTTCTGTAGAATGTGACGAAGAGCCAATTACACTCTCAAGGTTGGGAATATTTGTACTTGTAGCTGTATTATTCACACCTCTTCTTTCGCAAAGGGAATTCTAGTGTGCAATTGCTCTATCGAATGGAAAGGTTTCGATGGAGTATCGAGAAACATAACACCTCATGTAACTTTCCAGATTTTTATCCAACCTGTTTCTTAGTTTTGATTTTATAAATGACAATGCACTGAAAACCCTTTCATCCTCCACAGACCCCAAAATCATTGTTTGGCATAACTCATATAATCTGAAATATTCATTGATATCTTCTTGTAAGATAGAACTTTGATAGATTCCTCACCACAGCCTTGTAATAGCACCACTTTCAGAAGGTTGATCTAAATTCTTATATTGGTTCCTCATTGTTGTTGCAAAATTTGTTGACTGAAACTTTAATAAATGGCATTCAGTATACCTTTGATTTCCATACCCTTGAGCTCTGACGTCTTTGTAAATTGTTCCATTATTGTACCCATTGATTTATGGAAATGCTTTCTAACAAAGTCTGCACGGCCACCTTCAGTATTCCAAAAATTAGGATTCATCACACCCATGGCTTCCAGAATTTTATCTTTACAGAAACGTTCCCTAATTTCTGATGACAAGGTTTTAAATTTTTTAAGCTTTATTCTTGTTTCAACTATATATGAGACTCAAACAAATTACGTGTCATGGGAACATCTTCTCGTTAGATCTGTAATATCTTGACGTTTTTGCAAAATGTGCATTGGTATTTCCCTCCCATTAACAGTGATGTAGAGGTGATCGTGGATATTAAATCTCAAAAAGGTGTTAGGATTTTAAAGATCTAATAAATCTTTCCAATTTTCAAAAAGCAAGTGCATCAAAACTATCACGGGAGCGAGTCTGATATATCAAGACTTTGACATACCATTTTCCTCATCCGTATAAAATCCACAATATAGATTAATCACGCCTGTGCATGCTTCATCAATGTATTGATCTCCTTTAACATTGGAAGAATACCAACCAATGTAAGCAATGTCTCCAAATTAGTTAAGCGGAACAACAAGTCCCTTGCCTATCAACTTCATGCGGTATTTGTGCATGAAACCAACCAATGAAGGATACTCCTCACGAACTCTGTAGTAGGTTCATACAAAGAGATCCATCTAGTCTCCACATCCTTTAGAAGTTTTTTGCCATCTGTAATTCCAATTGCAAATTTTTGGAACTCGAGAAAATGCTTTGGGCTGCTTGACATATAGGCATGAAGTTCTCTTATAAGGTCTTCTAATTTAGCAACATTTTCATGGTTCTTACCATTTATACGCTAAATTCATTACATGAGCCATACGGTGAATTGGTAGCATATATGGGGCCATTGTTGTTTGTAATCTAACACGAGCCCTGTTGGTGACCTGCATGACAGATGCACCATCTGCTCCAACGCATACCAACTTCGTAGCAATTTCATGTCAGTCATTCAGTGACATCTTTCAAATGAGAAACAACTATTTTATATAGGTTTTCGGCATTGCGATTTTCAACCATTTTCATAACACCCTTAGACGAGATGAGGTGTCCTTATATGATTTTCTAAAGTATAGATGTGGATACATACCCATGCGGTGTTGTCATTCTTGTCACTTCATCAATTGAAAGAGAGATAAAGTTTGCTTTTTTACATTCTCTTTCAAATCTTCCTTCTCTATCATCGAGAGGCATTTTCCATTTCCCATCCACTACTTTGAGACCAATGAGACCGAGGTACATTGACATTTCGTTAAATTGATACAAAACTTTGAAATCGAGGAAATCGAAATCGCTCTTCCTTTTTTAGTATTTGAAAAAGAGTAGAGAATTGTATGAATTTTGCATGTAGATTTGTTTCTTTCATCTTACCAATATGCGATGTGATCGTTCCTCCCTTTTCAACAAATGTTGTGTTTTTCTGCTCTGCCTCATATTCATTTGCGTATCTAACATGCATGCATTCTTTTCGATTTTCCACCTATGTGTTTTGATTTTACGGCCATCCGCCCCCATTCTGATTAAATATTGTTTTCCACAATGTTTTTCTATAGTGTCAAAGCTTGATTTGCATTTTTGTTGCTTTCCCAATTTCCAATGTACATATTGTACATGTACATTCGAGATGGGATTTCTTGAGAATTAGATGATTGTACGAGGTTCAATAAATGGAAATTTAGCTGCCCAATCAAACTTGTATGTCTGCCGATGGTCCACATATTCTTGTTCGTTTTCAATGCTTTACTTTTTGAGTAGAATTTTGAGCAATATCACAATCACCTGGTTTCCTCTTTCTTGGACCGGAGTTTGATTTTGATTTTGTCTTCCATTTCTTTGAGTGTTTGTATCTGTGATATCTAGCTGCACACAGTTGCACCCCAACGGGGAACAATATCTTCAAGATCTAGCATATTATCGTAGGTTTCATTTGTTTTGACTTTGATACATGAGAATGCATGTCCACCTCAATAATACCTTCCACACAGTCGGTATTCTGATTCTTTGTGGTGGCATCTATATGATTGGTATTTATAATATCTGTATCCGCAGAGTTTCCAAAATACTTGAAGAGTGATTTCTGAGATTTCTTACTTACTTTTAGGTTATTCGTATTCTTTGTTGACACCTTCCATTATTCTGAAAAGAGTCCAAGTAGCGACTCTATCCAATGTCTGAGGTCTTGTCACGTGTCCCCTGTCTGAGGTCTTTGTCACGTGTCAACTCTGCACTTGTCGCACGTCAACAACCCTTTTTCTGTCGCGCGTCCACTGCATGCGTATATATTCGCGCAGCGTCAACACTGCCCTTATCGCGCGTCAACTTCTTCGCCCAAGTCACGCGTCAACACTTCCTCAGCGCGGCGTCAATCAACATTGTCGCGCAGCGTCAACAATGCCCTTGTCGCGTGCGTCAACTGCGCATTTTCACGCATCAACAATCACGAGGCTATGATAATCTAAATCTACGGTGCTTAAGGGTATGCGAGTTCAAATTTCACAGTATTGGTAATTTGTTAAGCTACTTGAGGTATACTACGGTGAATCAGCTAGGTTTTTATAGGAGATGTTTTCAAATGAAGGCGAAGCCGACAAAAAAAAAAAAATATACTATATATTTTAGGCGAATAGGACCGACCCACTCCGAATAATTCACCTTTTCAAATTTTCCTAAAATGAAATTTTCGCCATATTACGAATATTCGCGCTAAAATTATCCATCATTAAAGTGAAACCATGGCCATGAAAATGGGCTATGTGATTTTGTTTACATGAAATGCAGTCTGTTAAAGAATGAACATGATACACCATGTTGAATTATGAGTTCCCAAAACTTAAAAGAGGCTTCCTCTAACAAACCCCAAAAAAAAATCTTATGCTTGAATAAAACCGAGAAAATATGAAACATAGAATTTATAAAACCAAGTGCGAGCTCATAAATAGTAAATAAATTATCTACTCCTACCTTTATTCTTAATCACAACTAATTCACGGTTAAAAAAATTAATTATAGTAGAGTTCATTATCCTTATGCCCTATAAAAAAACCAAAAGTGGATGTCATAGCCTAGAAAATTGGCTATGGGATTTTGCTTACGAAATATCGTCTCCTAAAGAATGAACATGATACATGTTGGTGAATTCTAAGTTCCGAGAGACTTAAAAGAGGCCTCCTCCAACAAACCTCGATACAAACCTTATGCCTAAATAAAACCAAGAAAACATGAAACACATGATTTATAAAACCAAATACAATCTACGAAATAGTAAATAAATTCCTGCTCGTACATTTATTCTCAAGCACAACTAATCCATGGCTCAAAAATTGAATTATATCATAGTTCATTATCCTTATGCCCTATAGAAATAAAATCGAAAAGTGGACACTATATCCATTAAAATGGGCTATAGGATTTTTCTAACCTAAAATGTTGTCTGGTAAAGAATGAATTGGATACACTTTGTTGAATTCCGATTTCCCAAAATTTAAAAGAGGCCTCCTTCAACAAAACCCAATACAAACCTTATGCCTAAATAAAACAGATAAAATATGAAACATAGAATTTATAAAACCATATACAAGATTTGAAATAGTAAATAAATTTCCTTTTCCTACCTTTATTCTCAAGCACAACTAATTTACGGCTAAAAATTAAATTATATAATAGTTCATTATCCTTATGTCCTATAAAAATAAAATAAGGAAAGTGGACACCATAACCATGAAAATGGGTAATGAGATTTTGCTTTCCTAAAATGTAGTCTCGTAAAGAATGAAAAAGATACAAGTTTCTAAATTTTGAGTTCCCAGAAACTTAGAAAGGGTATCCTCAAGAAAACCCCAATACAAAAATTATGCCTAAATAAAATGAATAAAATATGAAACACAAGATTTATAAAACCAAATATGATCTCTAAAATAGTAAATAAATTCCCTGCTCCTATCTTTATTCTCAAGCATAACTAATCCAAGGCTCAAAACTGAATTATATTATAGTTCATTATCCTTATGCCATATAAAAATACAATTAGGAAAGTGGACACCATAGCCATTAAAATGGGCTAAAGGATTTTGCTCACCTGAAATGCGGATGGTAAATAATGAAAAGGATACACGCAGCTAAATTCTTAGTTCCCACAACTTCAAAGAGGCCTCCTCTAGAAAACTCCAATAGAGACCTTATCCCTAATAAAAATAAGAAAATATGAAACATAACATTTATAAAACCAAATACGAGATTTGAAATAGTACATAAATTCTTTGCTCCTACCTTTATTCTCAAGCATAGCTAATCCATGGTTAAAAATTGAATTATATCATAGTTCATTATCCTTATGCCCTATAAAAATAAAATCGGGAAAGTGGCCACCATAATGAAGAAAATGGGCTATGGGATTTTTCTTACCTCAAATATAGTTTGGTAAAGAATGAACAAGATACACATTGCTAAATTCCCGAGTTCCCAAAACTTAAAATACACCTCTTCCAACAAACCCCAATATAGACCTTATGCCTAAATAAAACCAAGAAAATATGAAACATAACATTTTTAAATCCAAATACGAGCTCCGAAATAGTAAATATACTCCTTGTTACTACCTTTATTCTCAAGTATAGCTAATCCATGGGTCAAAAATTAAATTATATCATAGTTCATTATCCTTATGCCCTATAAAAATAAAATCAAGAAAGTGCACACCATAACCATGAAAAAGTGCTATGGGATTTTGCTTACTTGAAATGCAAATGTAAAGAATGAAATGGATACACATTGCTGAATTATGAGTTCACAAAACTTAAAAGAGGCCTAATCCAGTGAACTCCAATATGAGACCTTATGCCTAAATAAAAAAAAGAAAATATGAAACATAGGATTTATAAAACGAAATAGAAGCTCGAAATAGTAAATAAATTACCTGCTCCTACCTTTATTCTCAAGCACAGACTAATCCATGGCTCAAAAATTGAATTATATCATAGTTCATTATCCTTATGCCTTATAAAAATAAATTCAGAAAGTGTACACCATAAGCATGAAAATGGGCTATGTGATTTTGCTTACTCTAAATATAGTCTAGGTAAGAATAAACATGATACAACCTACAGAATTATGAGCTCCCAAAACTTAAAAGAGGCATCCTCAAAAAAACCCTAAGATAAACCTTATGCCCGAATAAAACCAAGAAAATATGAAACATAGGCTTTATAAAACCAAATACGAGCTCTAAAAAGTAAATAAATTCCTTGCTCCTACCTTTATTCTCAAGCACAACTAATCCTAGGCTAAAAATTGAATTATATCATAGTTCATTATCCTAATGCCCTATAAAAATAAAATCAAGAAAGTTGACACCATAGCCATGAAAATGGGCTATGGGATTTTTCTTACATAGAATGCGATCTAGTAAAGAATGAACATGATACACGATATTGAATTATGAGTTCCCAAAACTTAAAAGAGGCCTCCTCTAATAAACTCCAATACACACCTTATGCTCAAATAAAACAAAGAAAATACGAAACATAGGATTTATAAAACCATATACGAGCTCTCAAATAGTAAATCAATTCCTTACTCCTACCTTTATACTCAACCATAACTAACCCATGGTTCAAAAATTGAATTATAAAATAGTTCATTATTCTTATGCCTTATAGAAATGAAATCGAAAAGTGGACACCATAGCCATGAAAATGGGTTATGGGATTTTTCTTACGAAATGTAGTCTGGTAAAGAATGAATATGATACAGTGCATTGAATCTTGAGTTTCCAAAACTAAAAGAGGACTCCTCCAACAAACACTAATACAGACCTTATGCCTAAATAAAACAAAGAAAATATGAAACATAGGATTTATAAAACCAAATATGAGCTCTCAAATAGTAATTAAATTCCTGCTCCTACCTTTATTCTCAATCGAGAACTACACCATGGCTCAAAATTGAATTATATTATAGTTCATTATCCTTATGCCCTGTAAAAATAAAATCGAGAAAAGTGGACACCATAGCCATGAAAATGAACTATGGGATTTTACTTGGTGAAATGCGAGTCTTGTAAAGAATGAACATGATACACACTTGCTGAATTTTGAGTTATGAAAACCTAAAAGAGGCATCCTCTAACAAACCCCAATACAAACCTTATTCTTAAATTAAAAAGAAAATATGAAACATATGATTAATAAAACCATATACTTGCTCGAAATAGTAAATAAATTCCACTACTACGTTTATTCTCAAGCACAACTAATCTAGAGCTCAAAATTGAATTATATCATAGTTCATTATCCTTATTCCCTATAAAAATAAAATCAATAAAGTGGAGACCATGGCCATGAAAATGGGCTATGGGAGTTTTCTTACGAAATGCAAAGTATGGTAAAGAATAAAAAGATACACGCTTCGAATTCCGAGTTCCCAAAACTTAAAAGAGGCCTCCTCCAAAGAAACCCCAATACACACCTATGCGTAAATAAACAAATAAATTATGAAACATAGGATTTATAAAACCAAATACGAGCTTTGAAATGGTAAAAATTCCTTGGTCCTACCTTTATTCTCAAGACATGGCCTAATTCATGGCTCAAAATTGAATTATATCATAATTCATTATTCTTATACTCTATAAAAATAAAATCGGGAAAGTGGATACCATGGCCATGAAAATGGGCTATGGAATTTTTCTTACCCGAAATGCGGTTTGATAAAGAATGAGTATGATACACCCCTGTTTAATTATGAGTTCCCTAAACTTAAAAGAGGCTTCCTCCAACAAACCCCAATACTGAGACCTTATACCTAAATAAAACCAAAATTTATTAAAAATGGGATTTATAAAACCAAATACAAGCTCGGAATAGTAAATAAATTCCCTACTCCTACCTTTATTTTAAAACACATATAATCCATGGCTAAAAAAATTAATTATATCATATTTCATTATTCTTATGCTCTATAAAAATAAAATTAGGAAAGTGGACACCATAACCATGAAAATGGGCTATGGGATTTTGTTTAACTAAAATACAAAGTATGGTAAAGAATGAACAATATACACGTTGTTGAATTATGAGTTCCCAAAACTTAAAAGAGGCCTCCTCCAACGAACTCCAATACAAACCTTATGCCTAAATAAACAAAGAAAATATGAAACATAGGATTTATAAAACCAAATACGAGCTCTAAAATAGTAAATAAATTCATTGCCCTACCTTTATTCTCAAGCAAAGCTAACGCATGGCTAAAAATTGAATTATATCATAGTTAGTTATCCTTATGCCCTATAAAAATAAAATCAGAAAGTGGACACTTGGCCATGAAAATGAGATATGGGATTTTATTTACCTAAAGTGCAATCTGTAAAGAATGAATATGATACATGTTCTAAATTATGGGTTTCAAATCTTAAAGAGGCCTCGCTCTAGCAAATTCCAATACAAACAATATGCCTCGATAAAATAAAGAAAATATGAAACATGTGATTTATAAACCAAATACGAGCTCTAAAATAGTAAATAAATTACCGCTCCCACCTTTATTCTCAACCACAATTAATCCATGTCTTAAAAAATTAAATTATATCATAGTTCATTATCCTTATGCCCTATAAAAATAAAATAAGGAAAGTGGACACCATATCTATGTAAATGGGCTATGAGATTTTGTTTACCTAAAATTCAGTCCAAGAAAGAATGAACAAGAGGAACGCTATTGAATTCCGAGTTCACAAAACTTAAAAAGGCCTCCTCCAACAAACCCCAATACAACTCTTATGCCAAAATAAAAAGAAAAAATTGAAACATAGGATTTATAAAACCAAATACAAGCTCTGAAATTGTATATAAATTCCTTGCTCCTACCTTTATTTTCAAGCACATTTAATCCATGGCTCAAAATTTGAATTATATCATAGTTCATTATCCTTATGCCTTATAAAAGTAAAATCATGAAAGTGGACACCATGGCCATGAAAATGGGCTATGGGATTTTGCTTACTTGAAATGCGATCTGGTAAAACATGAACATGGTACACCTTGCTAAATTCTAAGTTCCCAAAACTTAAAAGATGCCTCCTCCAACAAACCCCAAAACAAATCTTATGCCTAAATAAAACCAAGAAAGTATAAAACATAGGATTTATGAAACCAAGTACAAGCTCTAAAATAGTAAATAAATTAGCTCCTCCCGCCTTTATTCTCAATCAAAACTAATTCATGGCTAAAAATTAAATTATTTCATATTTCATTATCCTTATGTAAGTATATAAAAAACTAGGAAATTAGACACCATAGCCAAGAAAATGGGCTATGGGATTTTGCTTACCCGAAATGCGGTCCGGTAAAGAATGAACATGATACACACTAGTGAATTTTGATTTCTCGAAACTTAAAAGACTCCTCCTCCAACACACCCCAATACAAACCTTATGCCTGAATAAAATAAAGAGAACATGAAACACAAGATTTATAAAACCAAATACAAGCTTTGAAATAGTAAATAAATTCCCTCGCTCCTACCTTTATTCTCTAAAGACAACTAATACATGGCTCAAAAATTGAATTATATCATAGTTTTTATCATTATGCCCTGGAGAAATAAAATAAGTAAAGTAGACACCATAGCCATTAAAATGGGCTATGGGATTTTTCTTACTTGAAAGCAGTCTTGTAAAGAATGAAACTCATACACGTTGCTGAATTCGAGTTCCCAAAACTTAAAACATGCCTCCTCCAACAAACCCCAATACAAACCTTATGCATAAATAAAACCAATAAAATATGAAGCATACCATTTAAAAACCAAATATGAGGTTTGAAATAGTAAATAAATTCCACTGCTCCTACCTTTATTCTCAAGCACAAAACTAATCCATGGATCAAAATCTATATATATCATAGTTAATTATCCTTAAGCCCTATAAAAATAAAATCGGAAAGTGGACACCATAGCCATGAAAATGGGTTATGGAATTTTCTTACCTAAAATACATCTAGTAAAGAATGAACAAGATACACACCGCTAAATTCCGAGTTCCTAAAACTTAAAAGAGTCATCCTCCATCAAGCCCCAATAGAAATCCTATACCTAAATAAAACCAAGAAAATATGAAACATAGGATTTTAAAACCAAATGCGAGATCTGAAATAGTAAATAAATTCCCTGATCCTACCTTTATTTTGAAGCACAACTAATCCATTGCTAAAAGATTGAATTATATCATAGTTCGTTATCCTTGTCCCCTATACAAATAAAATCGGAAAGTGGACACCATAGCCATGAAAATGGGCTATGGGTTTTGCTTACCTAAAATGTAGTATGGTAAAGAATGAAACATGATACATGATGTTGAATTATGAGTTCCCAAAACTTAAAAGAGACATTCTCAATTAAACCCCAATACATAAATTATGCCTAAATAAAACCAAGAAAATATGAAAAAGAGGATTTATAAAACCAAATACGAGCTCGAAAGAGTAATTAAATTCCCCACTTGTTGGCTAGATTTTCTGCATAGCATCAAACCCAGGCAGTCATGAGATAAATCTCCCTCATTTAACCGGTGAGGCTCTCGTGTCAGATTTGTCAATAAAAATGTGTTATTATCTATCAGGGGTTTTACTTTAACCACTTAGTTCATGAACCATAACTAAGAAGTTCTATGCAAGTAAGTAAGCAAATTGTTTCAAGAAAGGAAGTATTTTATAGAAGAAGGAAGTAAAGGAAATACAAAGAAGAAATGGGAAGATGTGCATCCCAATTAGTAGATATAGCAGAGCTAATTTCATGCACATAGAAGGAACTTAATAGATATGAACACATAGAATTATAAAAAAGGTAGCTAGATCTAGATCTAAAATAACACAAAGTTTATCAAGAGATCTAAGATTCAAAGTAAGAAAACAAAGTACAACGTGACACAAAGTTCTCCGAAACTCTGCTCCTTGTATTCCTTTGCTCCAAGTTGCTCTCAGGGGTTCAACACAAAGTCTAGAACACAAGATTGCTTCTTACAAATTCTCATTGATCCTTAACTCGGAGGTTCTTCTCCTACTTATAAAATGTAGGAGGGAAAGTACAAATGGGAAGTCTAACTGAACTAAAACATAAACAACAAGTAAAGATGACATTTGACAATCATCCTCCACTAAATTCTCCCTAAGTGACACATGTATCACTTAGCTAATATAATGGTTCCACATGACTTTAAGTAATGGTTTCTTGAAAACCAATAACTTAAAGGTTTTACAATTTCATTCGGGAACATAGAAAATAGAAGAAAGAATAGAAGAAGTCATGCCAAATTTGTAACATTTATGTCTTCTTTTTGTTCGATATCGGATATACTTGTCGAACATATAATTCAACATCCTTCCATCTATTTTAGCCACTTCTTTCTTCTCTGTTCGAATTGCAGAACCCTTCATTCAAAATTTGATGCACGCTTCCACATCCTCTAAGCTCAGCCCAAACCTCACAATATCACTGTAGCGCCACCGATCTCTGATAGAATTCATCATGAAAGGCTTGGTAGCTTTATCAATTCTCTTTTGTACCATCGAAGAGAACCTTCCGAGGAATTAGGCACCTTGTTAGAAATTATCCACACGTATGAAATAACACCTCTGTCCACTCTTTCCTCAATGAAAGAAATGATCTTTTGCCTGGTAAGTCGATGTCCTACTCTCAAGTGCCTACATCCTCTTCAAAGAAAACTCTGCAGATTTCCAAACGGAAGATCGTAAATTCTAGCTGCTTCCCCTTCTCAACTGATCCATCCGGTACAATTTGTTCCACAATCAATACATCTCCCGGTAGCTTGTTGATCTCGGCCAAAATACTCAGGTTACTCTCTGCAACTATATTCATGCCTTCTATGTTTGCCATCAGTTGCTTTAGTTGATTTGCTGCATCATCCATAACCTTTAGGCGGGCTGGCACTTCTCCAAGTTGTACAGAAGCTTGACGAATAATCAAATCCTTCCATTCGTCAATAGCCTTTACTTGATTGCTTGCGTCCTCCATTTCCTGCATAAGATGATCACTCACCTGCTCTAAAATGGGCTGAATGGAAGGTTTAGCAACCTTGGCTATGATCTCACATAATTGAGATACCCGCCTACTGCTCTTCTTTCTCCGGCTTCTCCTTTATCGAGCCTAAGGAATAAAGCATCTATCGATGTCTGCGTGTCTGCTTCAATCTTTCGGTGGTGGCTTGACCGAGTGGTACTTTAGTTCTTGTCACATCTCTGCCGTGAGCTCCTCCTCCTTCTTTCCTTCTGCTTAGAATTGATATCTCAAGCAAACTTCTCTACGAATCCTCGATGATCAACCTAGAAGTTGTTTTAACAACTTTAGGCCTTCTGTCTCTTCTACTCAGATCCTGGAGTAGCTGCAAGTCGTGCTCTTCTAAGTTCATCTCCATTCTTGCTTCTAGAACCAATTGTGAAGCCAACCATTCCGAGAAGTTACTTCTTAGAGAATGAGAAGTCGCTGAGTGCACTACCATTTCTTGCTCTACATCCTCTCCGTCAAAAAAGTGCCACAGTTTTATGGTTGTCATCCCTCGAATCATCCAAGGACAAAGCTCTTTCGAACTCTGCCATCTACAGCTTCAACATCTCCTCTGGAATGGGTGATGAACGAAGTGGCTGAGGAGAGAAGATGAATATCATCGGATTCAATGGAGGCATGGAAGCATCCTATTTCATTGCGGTGTAATAGTTGGTGAAGTCTTGGGTCTTTGGAGAAGCGGGGTCAAAGCTATGGTCGTATAAGTGATCTTCTCTTTTTCTTGAGATCTTCTGTGTACTTTCAACTTCTCGGACCTTCTGCTACTTTCTCCTTCATGCTTTCGCTTGAGGGAATCTCCTACGCCGAAGTTTCCCGTGATTTGATTCATCAATGATTCATCAAGGCAATATCCCTTCGTCAGCAGCCAGTTTGAAGTATTCACCAACACAGCTCCAGATATTTCTTCAATTGAATGGCATCCTCCTACGTTATCTTGCAGTATGGTTTTATCTCCTCCCATTTGATGGTAAGTGTCAAGTACCACGTTCCCATCATCTTTAAGATCCCCAGTATTCACACTAGTCCAAAGTCAAACACTTGCTTTGCTTTGATAGCTCCTGGTGAAATCTCTCTTTCTAACCTCGTACTCACTTTTGCACTTCATCCATAAATCTTCTAATGAGGGCACATGTGCGTACTCTGGGAGATCATCTTCCGGCTACTCCAAATGGATTGAATTTCAGCCGTGTAGGAAGAACTTTTGCTCATACTTGGATAACATTTGCGCCTCCATCCCTCGAGCTCTATGGATGCTAATGCGGTTGTAATGTCCACGGTGATTGGGAAGAATCCCGTAGACTTGTGCCACTTTGACTGAAGGTCGTGTAATTCCACAAGTTACTGCTTGAGCTCTATGGTGATCAATATATCATTCGGATACCTGGGCATCTTTATTGGTTCTCCAGAAAATCCCGTAACCCTGAGGTATGTGAAATCTACAAATTGAATGAATAGACTGCCAATCTTGGACACAGCTTCCCATGCTTCCTTTCTTATCCTGTTGGCCTTCAAGTCTTTGTCTAGCCTGCAGATGGAATCGTTAAAGAAGTCATCGTTGATCACTTTGAAGTCTTTCTCACATGTAGGTGCAGTAAGCTGTGGGTAGCACTTGAAAATGGGGTCCTTAGAAAGAACACCACATCTATCCAGCTTGGAAAAGACGCCTTGTGAAGCTGCAACATACACCAAGTATGAAGTCATCTTAAGTGAAAGTGTGCTTCACGCCCGGAGTTGCTCACCGATGTTGTTGCTAATAATTTCCGACCAATTGATTATGGAATCAACCTTGTTGACTTCAATGGTCCTGATGAAAGCATACATCCATGTTTGAAAAGTGTAAGCATTCACTTCGCCATTAATCATGCATAGCAATTTGACAACATCATCTACCTCCTGCACCAAATTGGACCGCGGAAGAGTTCTCGGGAACTTTGAAGGAGATCTAGGCTTCTTCATGTATCGGCTATTCATTATGCTCACGCAATCAGCTCTATGCTTCTCCCATCTACTGTCAGCATCCTGAATGCTAATGGAAGTCACCACCTTTCGCACTAGAATCTTCAAACAATAATTGATGAACTCTGCGTCCAAACGAATTATTGTCTTTCCCGCAACATCACACACTGATCTGGATGAAGGATGATAAGATCTAGCGCACTCCATAACAAACTCTGGCAACTGGGCTGTACATGGAAAAGCTGCAGCTCGGATAATTCCACTGCTTTTAACCACACGCATGAGTGAAGTCTTTCCCGCTCTGGATCTATCAATCAAATCGGAAAGAGGTTTCGGGCCTAGATCTGTGTCTCATATGTCTGCAAGTTTGGAAGCAATGCATGACTCCATCGTGCTTTCTTTTTCATCTTTCTTTGCCATAGCTTTTTCTATCTTTGTCTGAATAATTCTTTTCTTCTTACTTAGCGGATTTCTTCAATATTGGTGCGAGATCTGGGCAATTCTTTGATTTAGAGGATATATGTAATGTATTGGACATTGATAAAAACTTATTTTCTTTTGTAAAGCACACTTTGTAATAAATTCTGTAATTTATTCAGACAAAAATGGCCACCGGAGCATGAATAGTGAATTTTAATTGTAAAAATTTGCACTTTTCAAGCTTCTTTGCCCCAAAAATGGTGTTTAATTTGCACATAAAGAGAGCATGAATCCTTTCAACAACACCTAAGCTCTTGTAACACCTGTTCAAACAATTATGTAGACAAAGATCAACCTTCTTCAAAGCATGCGCCAAAACTGTTAGCTTTTAGCCTGTTGCCACCTTGCCGAGCAAAATCCTTCTTCAAATGGGGGCACTTTTCCTCTTGGCTACAATTCTTTACACCGTGAATCAAATAATTCACCCATATGGCTGCTTATGCTTATATAACCTTCACAATTCTATAATTAATAATTTCCCTAACAATTAAAGGCAATTAATTAATTAAAAATCATGCTCTTCTCCTTTAAAAATAACATGTTTAAGAACAACCATCCAATAAATTAAATTAATACAATCCTTCACACATCACTTCACTTAAGCTTCATAGTGTGCCTTGACCATAGCCACTGAAAATAGAAATTAATTTAATGTTTTAATGCCTTTAAAAACATTAAATAACTCCCAAATGGGGCGCACTTTTTGAGAGGAAGGGGGCAACCATTAAATAAATTAAATTTAATGCATTTAATCCATTTCTTTTATTCCAATTTTGACTTGTTGACTTCCTCCAAGCTTGGGCGCACTTTTTTGAAGAATAGATTAATTAAAATAATCACTTTAAGGCTGCCATCATCTCACCAAAGGGGGCACACTTTTTTGCACATATAATTCTATTTTTAAGAATTTTTCCACAATGGGATTCTTTACCTGCAGGCAAGTGCACTAAAATCCCATGATCCACTTAAGTGATTTGACTTTTGACAATGAGATTATTTACCTGCAAGGCGGGTACTAAAATCTCATGATTTCACTTAAGTCACTTTCCTTTTATTTTATCATGGGAATTTTTACCTGCAAGCCAGGAACTAGATTTCCACCTGCCTGCAACCTCTATTTTTCCCACTTTGCTTAAGTGAATTTTATAACACGGGAAAAAGTACCCTACTAGGCAGGTACAAAATTCTCACCTTGCCTGCGGCTTCTATTTTTCCCATTGCAGCTTAAATCCTTTGTTTTCCAAAAATGTGCCCATCCCCGCAGGGGCTTTTCCGTGCATGACTTCACTTTTTCCTAGTGATCCAGACCTCGATGGCGACTTCCTCTGGGCATAATGTGCGTATATGTTTTCCAGCTGCTCCAAGCCAAAAATCGGGCTTACCCGGCAAAGGAATTGTTCTAGAGAAATTTCACAGAAAATGAAACGGGACACCACAAAAACACGAAAAATTGCCAAAAGTTACAAATAAAGCCCAAAACTTATTCCAAGTTAAAACCCTTCTGGCACATAGGAATAATGACATATTCGCTCATAATAGAGTTAAAACGGAGCGCAAATAGCCTCATACGGGGCTCAAAATAATTAAATACAAATTTCTCGTAGACAAATCCCGACGACAGAATAAAACAATTTTGGGCATCTGGGTATTTGGTGAAAAAGGCTAATATGGCTCTTTGGGATTATTTTGACGTAATACAAGAAATTTCGAGGCAATAAAAACAGAAAATGACCCATTATTTTAAAAGTACAAAATTTTTTTGGATAGTGTAGTCGCAGATTTCGGATGAAATGGGTGACACCACCACTCCTAGCTTTATTCTCAAGCACATCTAATCCATGGTTTGCTAATTAAATTATATCATAGTTCATTATCCTTATGCCCTATAAAAATAAAATCGGAAAGTGGACACCATAGCCATGAAAATGGGTTATGGGATTTTTCTTACCCGAAATGCATTCAGTAAAGAATGAACAGGATACACGCTGTTTAATTTTGAGTTCCCAAAGCTTAAAAGACACCTCCTCTTAAACCTTAATACGGACCTTATGCTTAAATAAAACCAATAAAATATGAAACATAGTATTTATAAAGCAAAATACAAACTCAAATAGTAAATAAATTCCCATCTCCTACCTTTATTCTCAATCAAAACTAATCCATGACTCAAAAATTGAATTATATCGTAGACTTTGATTATCCTTATGCCTTGTAAAAATAAAATCATGAAAGTGGACACCATAACCATGAAAAGGGGCTATGAAATTTTTCTTACGGAAACACAATCTCTAAAGAATGAATAGGATACATGTTGTTGAATTATGATTTCCCAAAACTTAAACGAGGCATCCTCCGAAAACCACAATACATACCATATACCTTAATAAAAACAAGAAAATATGAATAATAGGATTTATAAAACCAAATACGAGCTCACGAAATAGTAAATAAATTCCTTGTTCCTGCGCTTTATTCTCAAGCAAAGCTAATCCATGGCTCAAAACTTTGACTATATAATGGTTCATTATCCTTATACCATATAAAAATAAAATAAGGAAAGTGGACACCGTAGCCATGAAAATGGGCCATGGGATTTTTTTACTGAAATGCGTGCAGTAAAGAATGAACAAGATACATGTTGCTGAATTCTTAGTTCCCAAAACACACAAAAGAGGCATCGTCCAAAACCCCAATCAAAACTTATGCCGAATAAACCTAAGAAAATATGAAACATATGATTTATAAAACCAAATACGAGCTCGATATAGTAAATAAAATCACTTCTCCTACCTTTATTCTCAATCACAACGGCAAATCCATGGGTCAAAAATTGAATTATATCATATTTCATTATCCATATGCCTTATAAAAATTAAATCGGGGAAAGTGGACACCATAGGCATGAAAATGGGCTATGGTATTTTTCTTACGAAATGCGGTATAGTAAAGAATGAACATAATACACCATGTTGAATTCTAAGTTCCCTAACATTAAAAGAGGCCTCCTCAAACAAACCCCAAGGCTAACCTTATCCCTAAATAAAGCCAAGAAAGTATGAAACATATGATTTATAAAACCAAATACGAGCTACGAAATAGTAAATAAATTCCCTGCTCCTACCTTTATTCTCAAGCACAACTAATCCATGGCTCAAAAATTGAATTATATCATAGTTCATTATTTGTATGCCCTATAAAAATAAAATCAAGAAAGTGGACACCATAGCCATAAAAATGGGCTATGGGATTTTCTTACGAAATGCAGTTTGGTAAAGAATGAGCATGATACACCGCTAAATTATGAGTTCCCTAAACTTAAAAGATGCCTCCTCTAATAAACCCCAATCTGGACCTTATGCCTTAATAAAACCAATAAAAATGAAACATAGGATTTATAAAACCAAGTACGATCTCTAAAATACTAAATAAATTCCTTGCTCCTACCTTTATTCTCAAGCACAACTAATCCATTGCTCAAAATTTGAATTATATCATAGTTCATTATCCTTATCCCCTATAAAAATAAAATCGGGAAAGTGGACACCAAGCCATGAAAATGAGCTATGGGATTTTTCTCACCTAAAATATAGTCTAAATGCAGTAAAGAATGAACATGATACACCTGCTGAGTTTTGAGTTCCCAAAAATTAAAAGAGGCCTCCTTCAACAAACCCCAATATAGACCTTATGCTGAATAGAACAATGAAAACATGAAACATAAGATTTATAAAACCAAATATGATATCTAAAATAGTAAATAAATTCCTTCTCCTACCTTTATTCTCAATAAAAACTAAGCCATGACTCAAAAATATAATTATATCATAGTTCATTACCCTTATTCCTATAAAAATAAAATAGGAAAAGGTGACACCATAAGCAATGAAAATGGGCTATGAGAATTTGCTTACGAAATGTAGTCGGTAAAAATGAACAGGATAGACAACTTTGCTGAATTCCGAGTTCCTAAAACTTAAAAGAGGCCTCCTTCAACAAACCCCAATACAAACCTTATGCCTAAATAAAATGAAGAAAATATGAAACATAGGATTTATAAAACCAAATACGAGATCTGAAATAGTAAATAAATTCCCGCTCCTACCTTTATTCTAAAACACAACTAATCCATGGCTCAAAATTGAATTATATCATAGTTCATTATCCTTATGCCCTATAAAGTTAAAATAAGGAAAGTGGACACTATAGCCATGAAAATGGGCTATGGGATTTTGCTTACTTGAAATGAAGTTTGGTAAAGAATGAACATGATACACACTCTGCGGAATTATGAGTTCCCAAAACTAAAAAGAGGCCTCCTCCAGCAAACCTCGATACAAACATTGTGCGTGAATAAAACCAAGTAAATATGAAACATAGGATTTATAAAACTAAATACTAGCTTTGAAATAGTATATAAATTCCCTACTCCTACCTTTATTCTAAAGAAAAACTAATACATGGCTCAAAAATTGAATTATATCATAGTTCATTATCCTTATGACCTATAAAAATTAAATCGGAAAGTGGACACCATAGCCATGAAAATGGGCTATGGGATTTTGTTTACGAAATGCGAGTGCAGTAAAGAATGATTAGGATAGACAATGCTAAATTGTAAGTTCCCAAAACTTAAAAGAGACCTCCTCTAGCAAACCCCAATACAAACCTTATGCCTAAATAAAACCAAGAAAATATGAAACATAGGATTTATAAAACAAAATTTGAGCTTTGAAATAGTAAATAAATTCCCTGTTCCTACCTTTATTCTCAAGCATAGCTAATCCATGGCTCAAAAATTGAATTATATCCTGGTTCATTATCCTTACATGAGACCAAAGGTATAACGAGAGGCTACGATATTTTGGAATGAAATATTGTTTTAGTTGAATAAGGTAAAGTGCGAAAAAAATAAAACCATGCATATTAGTGCAATATTAGAATTTTGTATGGTGCGTGTCAAAAATTTAAGAGGACTCTTCCATACTAAAATGAGAAATTGGATTTTCAATTTCAATGATCAAACAAACATTTCATAGTTGAAACAAAAATTTCACAATAAGACAAAATATTCCTTTAGAGTAGTGGGACGAGTAACAAACACTTCTAAAACAATTTTGAAAACTAAACAAAAATAATATATTTCCTTTTTTATTACTCCTAAAATTGATAAAAATAGAATAAACCACTATTGAAAAGTTGAGTACGAAAATTATCTCTTCTTCTCTCGCTCTAATAAAACCCCCATTGATTAATCAAAATTAAAATGGTAATGCACGCACTTTATTTCGCATGGGATTTGTAATGGGAATGTTAAAGGGGATGGGTAAAAGAATTTAAACTTTAGCGAATAAAATATTGGAGGAGTAATAAGGTTCATGAAGAAGAGGTTTGATGGAGGAGAAATTTATGGGGGAAGAAAATGTGGGGGAACAAATATGAAACTATTCTTTAGGAACATATGAACCACTTTCCATTTTCGGAAATCATTTGAAGGAGAAAGGGGTTGTAATGTGTAGGTCTGAAATGAATTAAATTATACTATATTCTCTAAATACTTGTAAAAGATGTTTAATTGTTATGCTGATTTTGTAAAGACTATTAACTACGCCAAAGGCATTCCCCTATGGGAAAGGCCCTTGCAGACGTTTCTATGACTATCTTAAATTTGACGGTTTGACACCCGTCTAGACGTTTTTGCTTTTTAACAGTTTTTGGGGACGTTTTTTTTTTTGGAAACATCAGAATAAATACCATCACAATCGCTGAGCACCAACATACCGTGGAGCAGGAGCAGGCGCGGGAAATGAGGATGGTCTGTTTGAAATATTTGAGCTGACCCGGAAATTGAATGAGCTGTCGATGATGCTGAGCAGCCGACATCCACTTTTGTAGGCCAGTTTGGATCAGTAGAAAATGAGTGATCACAAAATTTGGGCTGAAGGGGCTTTGAATTGGGCACGACTTTTGCTGCTTTAATCTGGAGATTTTCCTCCTCAAACAAGGTTTTCACATTTTGCTTTCAATTATTCCTGTAACAGATTGGTAGTGGAGACAGGTCAGAGCGGATTCGAACCTATAATTTTCCTCGGGGGTGTGGTATGATCACCGGGTTGGGATAACTCATCATTCAATTGAAGATATTATGCAGGGCGAAAGCTTGGATACTTTTGTTGATGCTCTTATTTTGAAAGAGGAAATGGATGCAATTGCTTCATTCAGTGATACCTCCCGACACAAGCAAGTAAATTCTTCTTTGATATTACATCGCCAAGCTACCATCTTCGACATATTCACCAAAGTAAATTAAACATTAAACCAATCACTTAGCATTTATTGTACCATTGAATTTCTTCTTGAATGGGTTATCTTCTGATGTTAATGTTTGTCGTGGCATCACAATTTATGTTTTATGAGCACATAGATTATAGATAATATGAAATTTGTCCGTGTATGTTTGGTTGTTATTGCCACCGACAATATAGATTTCACAGATGAGCTGGAGAAACTTTAGTGGTTTTGGGATTTATGTTTACTTATAAGTATAACATCTATCATGATTGAATCCATCTTTGAACCTACTTTCACATCCATTCACTAACAACTATCTATCCATAACATAATCACCTTTTTATCCATGTATGCATAAGTCCCATCACAATTGTATCCATATGATATTCTAACTTTCAAAACATAAATCCATAAATCATGAATCATTACATTCACATATAATTCATATCAACACATGTGTATCTAAGTAAAATTAACATCCATAAAATAACATCATCATCATAAAATCATATCATCATCTAAAGCATAATTAACCATCTATATCTAGACATTAACATCATCAAAACCATAAAATCATACACACTACCACATCATGAGTCAAAATCCCAAAATCATATATGACGTAGTAGTGTCCAAAATACATCAAAACATCATATATTGCAGGTGACAATGCTCATGATTAATCCCGACACTTGCCTCAAGAGGGGAGGGCTTAATATTGTCTGATGTATAGTTTACGGAACTTGATGATGTATTTACACTGAGACAGGACCCTTAGTGGCCTGCGACATGAAGAGAGGAGGCCTCCTTATATTCCCTCTTGGGGCACCATTATTTTATATCACTTTTTCATCCCATCCCTATCCTTTTGTCGTGACCTTTGTCTCGACCATTTTCACATTTGTTTGCACATACTTGATGTCTTCCTTTGACCCATTGGTCCCATGACTTGCGCATCTAATCAAGCAGATTCCCCTTGGTTTCCCTCCATTTTGCAGCTTGTTTTTTTCGATTCACCAATCCGTAGGACATTTTCATCGTCTCCCTGAAGACCATACTTTTTTCCCTCTTGAATTGACTCTGAAATCACCTCCATATATTTACTTTCCTTTTTACTTTTTGTGATACTCATGGTTTACAAGTGAACTTGAAGAAAACTAACCTCATGTACAAAGGAAACTTGGTGGAAGTGGTCTCCTCTTACACTTATCTTGGAGTGACTTTCACGAGCCCTCCTTTGAACATGCTTCATGCAACAGAAGAGAGATTATGTAAAGGTTATGCAACCCTCAATACACTTGAGAGACAATGTTTCCAACTTCAATTTCAAGATGCCAAAGCAAAATTGCGCATTTTCCAAACTCTAGTGACACCAATAGTGTTGTATGGTTGTGAGATTTGGGGCCCTGATCTTCGGCACATTGGTTGGGCTCGTGTTGATAGAGTACTCGTCTCCATGTTATCCATGACTCTTCGGGCAAAACACTTAGTTCCACATGCAATCATCTTGGCTAAATTTGGCACGCACCCTCTCTCGTATCTCAACTATATTTCATCTTGTGATGCTACTTCATAGACTAAGATGTATGGCAGATACACCAACTGGGCAAAATAGATATCCCTTCAAGGCTCTCCAATCATCCATGAGGCTATGTGAATTGGGGATCCAAACCACTTGGTATGCACGTTGTACAACTTTCCTTCAAAGCATCGGATTGGATATTAATCATCTTCCCCCTCTCACATTCTCTATTAATTCTCCCCACATGCTAAGAAGGGAAATTCATAGAGGAATTAGAGAGGAGATCTACAAAGCTTACATAAAATCAACTTGGATTGAACCAATAGAACCATTGCCAACAAAAATGCACCACTATTTGGAGCATTATCTCCAAATTGAAGATGAACGTGTCATTCCCCCAAATACATCGAGTTCCACTTGGTTTGAGATTCCCCTTGGGCCAACTATGAGTTTGTTCTCATCAGCTTTGCATGGAGACAGAGCATTACATTCCTAGAGACCAACGCACTTGCACACTTTGCAACAATGAACCTGAATCAAAGGAGCACTTTATATTTCATTGTCCTATGTACTATGAGATATGTGGCAGGTACTATTGTCTCTTCCGAGAAACTCAAGGCTCATTACGGGCCCTTATCCATTATGAAGACCAAAGGTGTGTAGCTTTATTTATGTTTACTTATAAGTATAACATCTATCATGATTGAATCCATCTTTGAACCTACTTTCACATCCATTCACTAAAAACTATCTATCCATAAGATAATCACCTTTTTATCCATGTATGCATAAGTCCCATCACAATTGTAATTGTATCCATATAAAAAGCTGCAAAAACCTTGAAAAGTGGCATTTTCTCGCTCGGCATTTTTGCTCATTGCCACCACTCTGGTTTCTCCTCCAATATAGCGAAGATTCACATCCCGTGCCTCGACAAAATTTTAATATATGTGAATTTTCCATTTTACATCTTGTTAGGGTATATTCCACACTACTCCATTTGTTCATTGTTTGGTTATACATCACATGTTAGTGAAGAGACTCATTGCCAATATAAATAATTGAGCTTTCTTGTAACCACCATGTCGATCCTGGGTGCAACCTCGCTTTCAACTTCTGGTCTCATAGTTCAATGGTGGTATGGCTTTAGACTATTGTTATATATGGGAGATTTTCACATCCATCCCTTTATCTGGTTTGGATTGATCAACCTGGTTTGCCAATGCATGGGTGCCCACATGAAAATGGAAACAAATTTCTTAGATTTATAACAATGGAATGATGCTAATTTTACATTTTTCTATTTTGTTCATTAGAGACACACGCGCACCCACGCACATGCACGCCCACACCCACACACGCCCATGCCCACGCATGCGCACACGCACACACACCGTGTGAACCAACAGAATATGCTATATGTCCAATATTTTTCAGTACATGAAACATAGTATTAGGCAACTTCAATTGTCTAGGAGATTGGCAATAGTAAAGAAAAAATGGTGCTCTTTTATACTTTCAAGGATGTTTGTGCCCCGAACCCTAATTGTCATACTGAAACATAGAATTTGACAACTTCAATTGTCTAGGAGACTAGCAGTTGTTTCCTACTCCAAAAAAGCCAAAAACGGTGCTCTCTTATATTAAAGAAATACTTTCAAGGATGTTTGTGCCTTAAACCCTAACTCTAATAGTTTATGGGGCCCCACCTATACTTTAAGGTTTCAGGGTCACCCAAATATAATAGCTAGGAACAAGTACAAATAAGCCTATTTTTTATGTGAATAGTTAAATATTTCATTTCAATAAAAAGTTATGTAAATAAACATCAAAACACACATGTAAATAAACCCATTTAAACCATTTTTTTAAAGTATCGTTTCTTTTAAATAAATAAAATATGATTATAACGTTCATTACAAAATTTGATTGCCAACCTAATACTCGTCTTTAAAAAATAAGGTGTCAAACCAATATTGAATATCAAAATTAAACACTTACAAAAAAAACTACCCAAAAAAGGGGCAACCATTGATACCTAAATGACAAGAAAGATAGACGCATTCCTCAATGTGAAATTGACATAGCTTATCCACAACCAAGGCTTACAAAATATAGGTCATCCACAACTATCTCAATAATCCTTTTTTTGTGACTTAAGTTTTATATGGTAAGTGTGCTTCCTTTTAAAAAATATTAATTAGGGAGGAATCCCCAAATGATTTTCCATTGAGGGAGAGTGACCATCTATGACGAAATAATTTTAAATCGAACTCGAAGCCCAAGGCCCTAGCTTTTTATATGATGGGGTCTTTGAACCAATCATAAGGAGTAACACAATGAATAGGAAAATGACATTATCAATAGAGGGACTAACATAATTTCATACGAAAAGATAATTAATCGTGGCAAAACCAAGACATCTAACTAATATAAACACCTAAAGTTGGTAATTTAGCACTTGATAATGTTATTATTGACGTAATCAGGTGAATCATGAATTGTGCACCAATTCTAAGCGTAATTGCTATATCATAATCCATAAGTATACCTATTGCAAGACTTGTTATCCTCGTTACGTTTCTCAACCACTTACAAAATTTCTCTTATTAATAAAAAGGCAGTCCATTTCTCCTTAATATCATCCACATAGCTTCAAAATCCCACTCCTCACCATTGGACTTTATTGTCCAACATAACCAAACTGTCCAACGATTTGATTACGGGATAAACAATCCCACTCTAGGCCACCTGACAATCAGTTTTGCAATACGTATAAATATTTTATGGTTTGACATATCCACCATAGGTTGACCTTAATGCGAAACTGTAACTATTTACCCCTATATAACAAAGTCTAAGAGAGTCGTTTACTCACTTGACACTTTCAAGACCTCCAACATAAATCACTCAAAAGGAAAGCAAAACTTTCATAATTATTAGATCGCTACCCTATGATGCTAGGTCCAGTCAAGATCTCCCTATCTCCAAATTGTACCATGAAATGCACTTGCAAATTCCCCTTACATTTACACCTCTTATAACTACCCAAAATAACACAAAGCTTGAATTGCGAAAAACTATTCACTTCAATATATTGTGTCGATGACTGCACAAGAGGATCTTTCCCCTTCAAACGATTGAAATATATCATGTAGTTGGAGAGTAGAGTATCACATTGGCTCCCCATATCACTTTCCCCGGGATGAGAAAATGCATATACATCTAGCAGGGAGCATAGTACAAAGATTCTCCCTTGTATCCTTCTTTTCATCGTCTTTTACATCCCTATTGTACATATGTATTGGCTGTTTCCAATTCGTGATGATTTTCCACTCCTCATCCAAGTTGATCTTTTCCAAACAAATTTTCAGAATTTTACTTCCACTTTGTACGATTATTTCCCTTCCCTTTACTCACATTTCAAATACTTTCTTACAAACAACTACTGGAAATGGTTACTCCTATTCCACATTACCACACACAATTCCGCCACCCTACATACAACTCTTTAATTTCTTTCTACTTTCACTTCCTCCATATAATTGACAAATCAAATACCTTAAGCAACGTAACTTTGCTTCTTGCTCACCTTCCCCTTTCCACATATCACTCCTCAACTGCACCCCTTTCGGCGTTTACATCGCACTGCTCGCGTGCGATTGCTAGTTGTTATGTGCTAGTATATTTATCCATTTATTAATTTTTCAACAACCCTAAAATATTCAACACAATTAAAGAAATTCCACATCATCAAGTCTAGTGGAATTGTTAACAAACATGCAAAGCACATCTAAATAAAAGACGAGAATAAGAATACTTTACAGATTAGGAAATGATATGGTACAACTACATACTAAGTGTCCTTCTACCATATCTTTACAACTATGTTGTTTTGACAAGTCGAATGTTTAAATGCAGGCGAAAAAAATAAAATAAAATAAAATGAAAGGATAAACTGGAGCGTGTTTAATTGTGCATTAAAATACACACCAATACTAGTCACACGGTTGAAAGAATGACGTCTGGCTCTAGGGATTTCTCTAACAAATAATGCCCATTTGTTTTATATAATGTGAATTTTCACTGCAATTTTTGCGCGATTTGTTTTAACAGTTGATATTTTGGTAGAATGCTTCGAGGAGAAAATGTTGTTGTAATCCACCCCGTATTTATCATTACCATAGCTTTTCTAACAGGAAACTTTGTTGTTCCTCTGAATTTATCTGCTAGTTTAAATTTTTAGACAGAGACTCCATATAAAACGTGATCACACATGAACAACTAAACAACATTGCAGATGCGAACGTGTGGATAGTTTCGATTGTGTACATCAACGACCAAACAATGATATCCATTCGATTTCTGTGCATTTTCAAATTCGGCAAGGTGAATCTAACTTAGATAATTCCTTTGGCTTAATTATATTGGCTTAATTATATTCTCTAAAGACTTGTTAAGGGTGGTTAATTGTTATGTGTTAGTTTTGTAAATACTATTAATTTCTTTGTGCCAGTATATTTATGTGTTTATTGATTATTTGTTTGTATTGGGTTCTCATTTCCACAAGTTAGTTGGGTGCATTTATATGGGTCATCTCGCATCTTGACTTTATCACTTACACTAACAACCATTAATGTGTTCTCATTCACTAACCTTACATTACAAAATCATTAATTAAAGGGTGGCCATGGTGGGATGTGTGTCTATAATTTACATGGAACCCATTCGGTGGAAGATACATCTTTTCACAACTCACCATTGAAGGGGTGTTATTGTTTGTTCTAAGAGAAATGTTGTTTGTTACGTCATTGGTACTGTATTGAAGGATGTGATGACACAAAGAAAATCAAAAGAAATCATCTCATCCACAAAATAAATCATGTCATCCACAAACACTCACTAATATCATAGCGTTGAAGGGTGTACATATAGAGGGTCTTTGAGTAACCCCTATTGTTGTAATCATGACAACTCGAGTGAGAGGGGAGTTACATTCGAAAAGGAAAGTAAATCCCAATGACGTAATCGATGCACTAACGCGTAAGGGAATCTCGTAATGACCCCTAAATTACACATTGACCTATGATCTCACTTAAGTGGGATGACTCACCTAATTATGTGGAAAATCAATCACACCAACACCCCCTTCATCACAACTTAGGATAAGGAAGAAAGTCGGGAAAGAGAAATGTTTCCCAACATAAAATCTTGATGAGGTACCCATGCACAACAAGGGTTCCCAAGCGTAAAGGAAAACCCAGTGGGAAAAGCATCCACCACAAGAGAAAAACACACTCTCTAATCTAAGAAAGATTCCAAGGACGGGTCTCAACCACCGAGGAGATTGATAAGGTACATATATACAAAGGGGAAATCTCTTGGGAAGAGGAAGAAGAGAGGAAAAGAAGGAGACCGAGAGGAACGCCAGAAGATGCCATGGACGGATATGAAATTTGTAACTCTAGGAAGTCTCACGCAGAATAGTGTCGATGACATGGTCCCTCTGCCTTTGGGTGAAGAAGATCCACTTGCATTGAATTGTGTGCTTGCCCTTAGGAATTATAGAAAGGGAGTACTGGAATTCCTCCCACTCTCAAAGGAAATCGAAGGTAACAACATGAATAACTCTAAGTCTGGTCCATGGAAGTGTGACATAGGTCTAGCAAGAAGGTGCCAAGGAACTCGAACGTAATGCCATGTGCATAGAAATATCAGAGTAAAGAGGAGTAACACCCACAAAAATGATGTCCAGTGATGTGAAGGAAACATAACAACCCCCACAATAGAAAAGGGATCCACAAGCAAGGGTGGATCAATGAAGATCTCCTAAAAAGTGGAAGTGATAAGAGTCCCAAAAGGGGAACTCCTAACAAAGGAGATGAAGAAATCCTCCAAAACACCTGTAGTGAGATGAGAAACCTATAGTGCATCACAAGTGGACTCTATGAAAAGATGACCAAGGTCGGGTAGATACTCGTCCCAATGAGGGGGCTCGACAAAAATAAGAGAGATGTCGATAAGTATAATTCATCCATGCATGAAGGAAGAGGAGTGGAAGGGGCCTCACACACTGGAAGTGGAAAAGAGGTGGGTGTAATGAATGTATGAGGCTAAGTGGGAGGCGCATTATGTCTCGATGAGAAGTGGGATGTGTCAAAGCACTTTACGGAATATGGAGAGAAGGAGGGAGGAGGCCTCATGGTAATCTCGAGCATCAAAACTAGGATTGCAATCCTCTTCATGAAGTATAATCAAACAATTTTAAGTCAACGAAACTTCCATCATACAAAGAATAAGAGGAGACAAACTATAGAAGATGGGGAGAGAGCTATTGGTAGGCAAGATGAAGTAACATGGCACTCAATGGAAGCAAAAAGTGTAGGGAGAGTGTTGTAAATCGAGCAATCAAGATGTGAGGGAGCAAAAGGGAAATGGTCACATCTGTCTCAGAGAAAGGGTCTCCAATAGAACATGAGTGTGAAGAGTGAATGTAAGCATGAACATGGTCAACACCGATCTTTGTAGTGAAAAAGTATGTGATAGGTCTCAAAAAAAAGACGAAAGATGCTCCAAATACGGTGGGGGAGGATCGAGTTTTCCACATGAATGCGGATAGGTCTAGTGATGGACAACATCAAGTGACTAACAACATTGTTGTAAGTGTCAAGAAAGTCCTCAAGACGACTGGAATCAATGGGTGCAGGAACTAGCCCAAGAAAGAAGTGTGTAAGACCCTTGTAGGCGAAGTAGTGTTCCATAGAAGAACACTAAAACGAATAGTTATCTCTCGGGCAAGAAGAAGTAGCAAAGGATGTAACACGATCCTACAATGCTCAAGTTTGGAAAGAGTATCCTCCATGATGCGCGAAGAATTGTAATGAGTCGCAGGAGTCCACGTAGGGGCGAGTGACACATGACAAGTCGGACAAATAACCGAGTTAGGTCGGGGGCGCGTAAAGGTGGAGATAACATTGGAAAGGAGCCCGCAGAAGTAGGTGAGTTTGAGGCACCGAGGAGACATGTTTTTGAGTGGAAGCAAGGTGGAGTCAATGAGTTGGATAGTGTGGAAGCGCTGAGTCGAGCCCAAGAAACCCAAAGGATTTTTGAATGTTGAGCTAGTCTGGATATTGAGATATGAGGGCTGCGTGGATGGCATGAAAAAATAATGAGATGCTCGAGGAAGGGCCATTACAACTTGAACATATGAGTAGCATACAAAATGGGGTAACTCAAGGGAGACAACAAGGAACTAGGGCCGAGGTAGTAGAGCTTGGAGTTGGAATGGAGGTTGTGAGTGGGAACCAAGTTAGACAATGATGTAACCAAGAGTAAATGAACGCGCAGAGGAGTAGATATCGAACCCGGGGGAGGCAAGCAAAGATGGGGAACCAAGGAAAGGGTGTCTTTGAGTTGGAATGGAGAGGTTCAATAAGGATCCAATGAACAACATAAGCACACAGTCAAAGCTTTAAACGCAAAACCCAATACAAGACACAAACCGAAAAATATTAATAAACAAATGAGCTAAATAACGGGTTGATGAGTCATGTAGGGAGGTAGAAGGTGAGATGGAGGAGACTGTTTAGTTCTAGGTCGGTGAGTTAGGGGCCGAGTTGGGAGAAAAATAGCCCCAACACTTTTAAAAATGCACAAACCCAACACTTTGAAAAATTTAGACATGAACCTCGAAGGCATGACCTAAGATAGTGAAACAAATCGACACACATGCAAGGTTGAAAAACCATGAACATGAATAAGCACAAAGCTGGAAACCTTGAACAAGCACTTGAATAGAGGCATGAAGCCCAAACCAACACAATTAGAGCATCTTAGGAATATCCATTATGATGCTTGCATGTAAACAAAATCTATTTATCACAAACGAAAAGCTAAAAATACAAAGAACCGAAGAGTTACATGGATCCAAAAATGTGCTCTCGATATCATGAAAGAGTACGTGAAAACACGAAGCATGAGGATCATGAGGGACAACGTGAACATCCACGAAATTGCAAATGGTAGCATGGACGAGATCTATCGACCAAAAGTGCATACAAATATTTGACAAAGGGGTGAAACCTCATTATAATTCATAAGCTCTCACCAATCTCATAAATTTTAAGGGGTGTACATATAGAGGGTCTTGAGTAACCCCTATGTTACAATCATGACAACTCGGGTGGAGAGAGGGATTTATATTCCTAGAATAGGAAAGTAACTCCCAATGACGCAATCGATGCACTAAGCATAAGGAAATATCGTAATGACCCCTAAATGACACGCAAACCTTCAATCTCACCTAAGTAATATGACTCACCTAATTATGTGGAAAATGACTCACACCAATAGAATAGTGATTACTATAGGCATATTGATAGAGCATTCTCCATTGTTAGAATGGCTTCTTCATCTTTGCATGCATTTCTCTCATAGTTGAGTAGTAAAGGAAGATCTAAACATGGACTTGTAGCCATTTTGGTGAGATCTTTTCCTCACTTAGAGAACAACAAAAAATTTGATTGTTATGATCTAGATAGGTTCAATTACTTAATAAATCATACATTACAAAAAAACATCCAATTCTAAGGGATGGATTTGCATTAGATGTTTAATTCATTTTGATGCATTAGAAGTTATTTATTTTAAAGCTTTATCATTGATGTTCTTATTAGATTAAATTTATTTAGCAACAACTTGGTGTTAGATTCATTCGAGTTAGCTTAATTAGTTTAGTATGCATACATTTGGCATGCCGGTGGGACTTACTCCATTGTCTCATGCATTTTATTTCAAGTTTTTGTAGTTTAGTTTCCATTTTTTCTTACTAACCCTCTTTTTAGCATTTTTAGATAAATATTGAGTTTCTTAACTAGTTTTGTTAAGTTTACATGATTTTAGTGCTCTCTGCAAGAATAAAGAAGGTGAGGTGCTGCTAAAATTGAAGCTAATTGGCAAATATTTGAGCTTTTTGACATTATTTTTGTCAAAATCCCATGTTTTTAAAGTTGTAAAGGTGCTCGTGTCGTAGTCGGGCGTAAAAACACATGTACGTCAATGTTGAAAGGCTTGCGCTAATGTTAATATGCTTGTGTTACCATCTGCTAGGATTTCGTTAGTGTTCTTTGGATTTTTAGCCTTTGTGTAGCTCGCGCACTACTATTGAACTAGGCTTGCACTACTATTAAAACATGTACGCTAGTGTTAAAGCTGTTTTTCTTCTCTATCGCACTGAGAGAATAACCTGCGTTACCATTGCGGGTTTGATAACATGTCTAATGCTTTGATGAATGTTGTATTTTCATTCTTTATTTGAGTTAGGATAAATTTTGTGTATGCTCTTCTCTTACACCTTTGGTGATCTTGAGAATCAAAAGCAGCTTTAGTCTTCTTTTTTAACATTTGGATTAACTTGGAAATTTCATTATTCATTTTTTGCTTAAGGGAATGAACCTTTTACAAAGCATTTTAATGGTCCTTTGAATTAAAGTTTTTTCATTTCCATCTAGTTGGATTAATTGTTGTATATGCTCTTCTCTTGTGTCTTTGGACGATCTTGAGAATCAAAAGCAACCTTTAATCCTCTTTCATAATATTGTAGATTTCTTGGAAAACTACTAACTTTTGAGTGCATGACCTATACACTTGTCAAAGAATCAAGATCTAAACAAATACTAAATACAAGTGTGTTGTAGGTTTCAATGGTGTACTAAACCACATTTCTAATTCAAGATTAAAAAGCACACCATTTATTCAAAACACTGTATTTATAGGTTCGAGATAAGGGTTAAAGCCCATTTTCTTTGAATTGTGGGAAGTATTTTGGCATAAGCCATTAAAATCATTATGAAGATTACCAAAAGAATCCCAAAGTAGTCCACACCTTGAGAGCACTAGTGGACTAATGGGAAGTGCCCCACTACCCACTTGACTAGAACAAAAACTAGTGAGGAAAAGCTTCAAGTTTCTCATATGAGGCCCCGTTCATTAATTTGATTGTGGGGTAATGGTCCTTTATCTAGGATTTATTCTAGAAAAGTGTACCTCTCTTAGGAAAGAATTAGTGAGTGTTGTGAACAAAATCCATAGGTAGCCATTTGGAATTGGGGCCAACTTGACTTTATCCATCATGTTCTAAAGAGATTTCACAAAGCAATGACTTTCTCGGAGTCAAAACCTTGTTATTCAAACAAGGGAAAGTCCATTAAAGTTGGCGCCACTGACATTCATCACGAAACTTACAAGGCATAACTTTGTCTTAGTTTCTACCTTGTTTTTAAACAAGGTGAAACTTTGCTAAAGTTAGGTTAAGTATTTTTCATCCCCATTCAATCCATCTCCTTCGTTCACTTGTTGCCATTTTTGGAAAAAGAGAAAAAATACGTGGGGCAGTAAAAATAATCGTGTCCACCACTTTTGTAGTCACTTACATGACCATGTCGTGGTAGGAATGTTAAGTGTTGAAAGTGTGCTGGTACGTCCTCATGTTTTGGTAAGCCTATATCTTGATACCCACGTCAAGATCATCTCATTGTAGTTAGGTTGTCTCATCATTGATTTCCCCTTGATTTTTTATGCTGCTCACATCATATCCATACATTTTGGATACTTACATCTTGTTTTCTTGTAAAACTTGATATAAGTTTCTAGATTGTATTGTTATGTTGCTCACATAATATCAACTCCTTGTTATACTTAGACCTTATTTTTTTCCAAACATTGCCTTGAGTTTTGGAAAGTGTTGTCGTTACATTGCTCATATTGTATCAATACCATTTTGATACTAACATCTCACTTTTCCTAAAATATTGATTAAAGTATCTAAGTTGTATTGTTGCGCTACTCGCATTTGTAGCCTCCATTTTCAAAACTTGGACTTTGTTTGTCTTAAAATCATTTGGGTATACCTTGAATCGAAATCACTTCAACCTCATTTTAATACTTGAACCTTGTTTATTCCAAAACTTGATTCAAGTGTTGAAATTTTTGTTGTCATTTTGAACAAACCACCTTTGAGATTTAGGGAGTAGATAATTTTGTGATTGGATCCTTGTTCGAACTTGCTTGACTTGTCCTTGGTTCTTCTCATCACATACAGTTTCATATCCTTGGGATATTATTTTTTTATTTGATTGATTTATTCCTTGATTCAATTTACCTAGATTATTTTCCATTCTTTGCCTTGATTATTAGGCATTCATCATGAAATTTGCAGCCATTAGGTTGCTTGATTTTCCTAGGGTCCTTGTAGTATTTGTACACATTTATCAACCTTAGCAAAACATTTCCCAATATGCCTCCTATTACAAGAATGGGGCACAAAATTTTAGGATCAAATCCTTTCGTCAACTCAAATTTAGATCCTTTATTGGAGGAAGAAAATTTCATTGATCATAGTGGCGATGAAGGTAACTTCCCCCAAGATGACTTTGAATTTGACCCCACCCATATGGATAACTTTCTATTTCAAAACCAAAACGAAGTCTTAGTGTGTGTCGTGGAATTAGGGGCTAAATTGCCACCTAAATTTGACTAGTCTCTCCTCGTGAACATGGTTCATGGAGAATAAGAAGTAGAATGACCAATGCGCTCTGCTAATGATATCTTAAATTAGGGACTTCCTTCTACTTCTGGCCAACAGAATGAAGAATACGTACTTCCTTAAAACATCGGTAGTTATTGCATACCCATTGTCCAAATCAATCATGGCGGAAATGTAAAAAATGAAGAATATGAAGAACATGAAAAACCACCACCTCAAATGACGTCACGGTTGTGATTCTTGAAAACCCTTAGCCACCAATTAGCGATTTTAGCTTCTCATGTTCACAAAGATTCTAATAAAACTCCACGTAATGAGAAACCTAAGGATACATATAAGGAGTTTTACACTAAAACTCCATGTAACGAGAAACCTAGGGATACATATAAGGAGTTTTACATAAAAACTCCATGTCAATAAAAACCTAAAGATGCATATAATGAGCTATACACTAATAATTGAGGTGGTAAAACATCTAAATATAACAATGTATAAATACCAGCTTCACCTACGTGGGGAAAAATATTCGATCAAGAATGAAAACCTATGAAGAAAGCCCTCACCAATTTACAAGAAAAAATGGACTCAATAAAAACTATCAATTCGAATAATTGTGCCCTTATCCTTTTGATAGAGAGATGTTAAGAAAACCCTTTCCTCACTTTGACTACCCTAAATTTGATAAATATAGGGGTAAAGGTGATCCATGTGATCATATTAAAGACTTCTTCATGGCTTTCCAAGAAGTTTCTATAGTGATAATTATCTTATACACCTATTCCCACGGAGTCTTGGGGGCCAAACACTTGAATGGTTCCTTCATATACCTAAAGGGTCAATCTTCACATGGGCTGAATTGGCGGAAACATTTATGTGCCACTTTTCATTCAATATGGAAAGTGACATTACCATGTTAGACCTATGCAACATCAAATAATGAAATAATGAGAACTTTATTGGTTTCTTACAAATATGGTGAGGGGGTTAGCTAGTCGCTTCCCTTGCTCCATACCAGAGAAACAACTTGTTAGAATTTTGTGCCAAATTTAAATCCCAAAATTTCTTTCCACTTACAAATGCACTATGTTAATACTTTTGAGGAGGTCATTGAAAAAGGAAGCCATATCGAAAAGGATTTGTTGGCTAAAGGGACATTAAAACCCTTTTCAAGATAAAATCACAAAACTAAACCCATGAGACAAAACTAATTTTTTTCAAAACAAGAAAAAAATGGCATAGGCGATGGTATAACCGATTCAAAACACATGTAAGAAATCTAGAACATTGCTCCTTGAAGATTACTAAAGGACCAATTACACCAGAAGTGAAACGTCGCGTGTTCACTCGTCTCACGGATTCCTTGTTGTCTATATTAAAACAACTAGACGTAGTGAATATAATCAAGATCCCTAACACCACACCCTTCATAGATGATTCCATTAAACCAACATGGTATAGAGATAATGAATACTTGTGAGTATCATCATGCTAAGGGTCATAACACCGACAAATGTTTGAATTTAAAGAACTTCATTCAAGACATCATTGATAACGAAGATGTTGAAATTTACTCACCTAAACCCAACAAATATTTTAATCAACAATTGGGAATTTATAAAGAGCTATTTCCTAAGCATAACAAGGGGAGAAAAACTAGATCAAGGTCTGTCTTCCCAGAATAGAAGTGCCAATCACGTTACTTACTCCTCTAATCCATTTTATTCCCTTATTATTTGTGTTGGTCTGTTTGTCGAGCATGTAAACAATATTAAAATCGGGGCATGAGAATGCACCGTGGTGATGTGACATGATCTCTTTGTTATCCCAGAACCTCCTCTGCCTACCCCTTAGGATAGTCATTATGATATTTTAGAAAAACTTGAGAAGACCACTACTAAGATTTCAATCTTAGATCTTCTTAAAATATCCAATGTTCATAAAGACATCCTTTACAAAACACTCGAGGGGTCAAGAGTTTCAATTGATATTGATCCTACGTGATTCCAAGCCTTAGTCATATAGATTTCTCCTTTAGCGCATTACCTTAGGCCAACATGAGATTCCTAGTGATGATCATACACATAATTTACCCTTTTATATTAAAGTCATTGTTAATCGTAAAAATATTAAAAGGGTGCTTGTGGATGGAGAATCTGGCCTAAATACATGCACTTTGAAAGTTGTTAGAAAATTGGGTCACACCGATGTTGATCTAGAGACTAAAATCATCACAATCAAGGCTTATGATAATGAGGAGTGATAATCACCTAGTATGATCACTTTTCCTATGGAAGTTGGGCCTACTAGTCATGATACTTGGTTTCATGTCTTGGACTTGGAATTACCCTACAACATTCTCTTCAACCGCCTATGGATCCATGTCATGCAGGTCGTGCCTTCCACCTTCCATCAATGTCTTAAATTATACCATGAAGGACAAACTATTACCATTCTTGGAGATCCCTAACCCTTTTCCCACCGCGTATAGCGTTGTTGGGTTATTTTCCCACTATAGATGAATTTCCTCAATTGAGATAGTTGTTCAAGTTCAATCGGTGACTCTTGCATCACATATTGATCTAGATAAATTGGGTTCATAGGATAATAATGCTTCCACGTCTACATCTCCTTTTTCTTCATAGGAGATGAAGGTCCTTGTGAATGGATAAAAAGAATATAGCCTCCAACATGCCATCCTAATTTCCAACCTACCCTTTCATCCGGAATACATGGTAGGCCCCGTTATAAATATCAATGGTCTTAGGAACACTGCAACATTAACACTTTCACTCCTTGTGGCATTTTGGAAGATGAGAAAGCGCTTGAAAATTCTATATCCCGACCTTGAATGATGATATGGCTCCATGCTAGTAATCACCCAAATATTCTTATTGATGGTGAATCAAACACCCCTGAATGTCTGCTGACTCGATGAGTTGAGACTCTGATCTGATTGCGTGCGTAACATGGAGCTTTTCCAAGTGTGGGTCCTTGCAAAATCGGAAGAGCTCTTTGGATGAAGGTCGGTTCTTATTCCTCTGTTCATATGCACATGTAAAAATGCGAGAGGGTTTACTCAAAAACTAAACTAACTTTCCAAGGAGACAGGGTAAGAAGATGCATAAAATAAAACCTAAACTAACAAAGGTGATGCACCGAGGAATGAAGAACACTGTCTTGCCAATAAACACAAACCATTAAAATGTAATGAAAGATCATGCCTGAGATAACAAAATTTGTAGTGAAGGATTAGGAGGATGTAAATGAACATAGAGAGGGTTGAGAATCATCCACAGACATGCATTATTTTTCCAAAGATTGATACAATACACTACAAAATTCCAAGAGGCAAAGTTGCATTATAGTTTTAGATGGGAGGTTTGAACTCCACAAATTCACTTGCCAAAGAGAAGAAGGGAGGGGCAAAACAAGAATTTCCAACCTTTAGAAAGAAGCCCCTCCTTAAAATTTATAGGAAGAATGAGAGAGGGAAGAGAGAGGAATTCCAAATCTACCCCAACCACCTCCAGATTGTATTTAATTCATCTCATTATGGCGGTAGGTGAGAACCTTAGCAAACCCAAAAATGGCAAATTGTATTTTGCATTTTGAAGAACTTGTTCTCACCCAATTAAAGATATCCAGTTGTAGTTGGACAAAGGACCTTGTAAGCTTTCCGAAAAGTCCAACCTTGCGTGAATCTGAGCTCCCTGTGAAAAGTTATGGCCATTTGAATATCTACGTCAGGGTTTGCTTTCTGTCAGGTTCGGGGTGTCAACGCTCAAAATGTTGCGCCTCCTGAAGGTGCACCTCTGAAGATGCACCTCGGTGCATCCATCCTCATGTCAACATACTCTTACATGCGCCATAGGTGCTAAAAATTCCATGTCGACATCTTCTTCTCGTGCGCCTCCAACCTGTGCCATGGGCGCGACTTTTTCCATGTCGACATTTTCTGATGTGTGCCTCTCCAACCTGCACCATGGCGCGAATTTTTCCATGTCGACATTTTTGATGTGTGCCTCCAACCTGTGCCATGGCGTGAATTTTCCATGTCAACATTTTCTGATGTGCGCCTCTAACCTGTGCCATGGGCGTGACTTTTTCCATGTCGACATTTTTTGATGTGCGCCTCCAACTTGCGCCATGGGCGCAACTTTTCCATGTCGACATTTTCTTCTTTGCGCTTTAACTGCGCCATGGCGTGACTTTTTCCATGTCAACATCTTCTGCTTTGCACCTTCAACTTTGTGCCATGGGAGATATATACAACAATTTGGTGACTCAACGGGATCACCCGCTTTGCTTTAGGTAGAAGATCAGTGGCCTTTTAGCAATCCATTGGGCATGGAGTCATAAGCAATAACCTAAAACCAACTGATATCGATCCCAAGCACGATACCGCAACTCCTTCTCGAGAGCAAGCTGAACTATGGAAATTCACCACAGGAGCAACAAAACTTGTGCCAAAGCACTTAGGGAAATTAAAACCTAACTATAATAAGACAATGTGCATCCACACTTAGAGGAATTAAAATCTAGGCTAATATTTACAAGGGTAAACCTTTTCCTTTTAGTAGCAATGTTTAAGATAGATTCCGTTAACCGGAATCGGGAGTTCTCCTCCATCCAATGTAGACAATTGGAAGGCATTACTACTTTTACATCCCGTGACCATGTAGGGGCCACTCCAAATGGCATCAAACTTGGAATGCTTTCCTAGTTTTTCCCGATTTGCATCCCATTTCAGAACTAGGTCCCCTTCCTAGAAGGTCTTTACTCTTGCTTTCTTATCAAACCATATTTTTACTAAGGCTGCTCCTTCTCAATCATCTCAAGCGTATGTTCTCTCGATTTCTTCCAATTCCATCAACTCTGCATACCTAGCTTCCATTGGTTCAAACTCAAACAACTCCAACTGCTTCATGAGCTCCAATGCAGGCAATTCTAATGATATAGGCAATACTGCCTCTTTCCCATAGACCAACTTGTAGGGAGAACTACCTGTAGACCTCTTTGGTGTTATCCTGTCAGCCCATAACACTTATTTTAGCTTAGTATGCCATGTTCTTTGGTTTTCATCTAGAGTCCTTCTGATGATCCTTAGCAAATTCTTGTTCGTGGACTCTGCCTGTCCATTACCCTGCGGGTAATAATTTGAAGAGGTGCTCAAATAGATTCCATTCTTGACAGCCCATTTTGTAATCTTGGAACCTATGAATGCCAATGCATTGTCTGATATGATAATGGCGCACACATCGAACCTAGTCACTATTCCTTCATAAAAGTCTAGTATGTTAGACTCATTTGCTTCTTCTTTGAGCACTACGCTTCGGTCCACTTGGTGAAATAGTGCATTCTTTGTGAGAATCCATTTGTGGCCTTGGCTTGAGTTTGGGTTGATGACCCCGATGAAGTCCAATCCCCATTGCATAAATGGTTGGTCAACCAAAATTGGGTGTAATGGAAGTGTTGCTAGTCTTTCTTTGCCTATGAAGAGTGCACATTTCTTGCACTTTCTTATCCATGTATAGCTAGATCCTTGAACAACGTGGGCCAATAATACCTTGCCTTCATTATCTTGAGAGTTGTTACTCGTGGGGAAAAATGTCCTCCGGAATCTCCATTGTGAAAATCTCGTAACACTCTCTCAGTTTGACTGTCCCAATGCACCTCAATAGAACTCCATTGATGTCTTTCTTGAACAAAACACCATCAACAAGCACATATGGAATGGCTTGTAATCTAAAGTATCTCCTTTTTGCTTTGCTCATTTCTGGAGGGCATAGGCTTTCCTGTAGGAAGTGTATCATATTCTAAGTCCAACAAGGAGTGGGCACATCATCATTTTCCTGTTCTTGACCATCCTGTAGTACCAAGACAGTCTCTTTTTCATCTCCTACTTCAACTTGCTGACTTAAAGCTAGTTGTTCACATAGTCCTTTTCCACGTACTAGTTTTGTGACCTTGATCTCGATGTCATATTCCATGACATGGGTTATCCATCCTACACGTTTCTCATTCAGATCCTTGTTTAGAAGGAAGTCCTTGACTCCCGCATGAGAGACCAACAATTGGATCTTGTTGTTTGAGACTAGGTGCTTGAATTTCTTTAAGCTCCTGATCACTGCAAGGACATGCTTTTCAATGAAAGAGTACCTCGTTTCGTATTCCTCCAAGCCTTGACTAAAGAAAGCAACTAGTTTTTCTAATCCCTCTTTGTTTTGTTGTATCAAGATTGTAGAAATTATGTCTCTACCGGTGAAGACATATAGCATGAAGTCCTTGGAGAATTCTGGATTGACGAGAGTCGAGCTTGAGATATAACTTCTTTTATTGCCTCAAAACTTGCCTTTCCTTTAGATGTCCACTTAAATGCCATGCTCTTCTTTAACATCAGCTGTTATTGGCTTTACGAGAGCTGCAAAGTTTGGAACAAACCTGTAGACAAAATTGATCCTTCCTAAGAAGCTTTGAAGAGCCTTCTTGTGACTTGGCAATGGCAATGCTCGAATTGCTTCAACTCTTTCTAGGTCAATCGTCAACCCCTCCTTTGAAACAATATGGCCTAGAAGTTTTCCTTTGTGAGCCAAGAATATGCATTTTTTGGGATTCAATGATACCCCAAATATTCTACACCTCTGAAATACTTGCCTCAAATGAAAGAGGTGATCCGCTACATTTTTGGAGAATACAATGATGTCATCAAGATATATCAGAACTATTTTATTGATCAACCCCTTGAATGCCATATCCATTGCCCTTTGGAAAGTGGCTCCAGCATTTGATAGCCCAAATGGCATATTCTTGTAGGCATAGGTGCCCCATTTGGTGGTGAAAGCCATCTTAAACTAGTCATCTTCTTTCACCATTATCTGGTTATACCTTGAGTAGCCATCTAGGAGAGAGAATCTCTCCGAACCGGATACTACTTGCAATATTTTTCCATTGAGGGAAGTGGGTAATGGTCTTTGAGAGATGCCCTATTTAGGTCTCGGAAGTCCACACACAACCTAATTTCTCCACTCTTCTTCCTGACCGGAACCAAGTTTGCAACCTAGCTTGAGTGCTTGATCGGGAATATAATGCTTGCCTCTATTAGCTTGTTCAACTCTTTCTTCATTAGAGGATCAATGTGAGGGTTGGTGGTCTCTACTTCGCCTAATGGGCTTAGCATCTGGATCCAATTCCATGGTATGTTGTGCCAACTTTGGATTGAATCCTCCCAAGTCTTCATAGCTCAAGCGAAGACATGCGGAAATTCTTGGCAAAGCTATATGAAATCTGATTTCTCTGCCTTTGGCCACTTTACCAATTTGAAGTGTTTTACCTTCCCCAACGAAATTGGCTTTGAATCTTCTCTCGACTTTGTATGTTATCCTTTTCCTTACTGAATCGGCCGTTATGGTTGAAGATAGACTCAATGTTACTAAACCCTTGGGAAGCTTGTTTGTCTCAGTTTGCACTACTTGATCCCATCATCGCTACTCTAGTTTGTCTTGATTCCTAGCTAAGAATTTAGCCTCTTCTTGCAAAAAAATGATGATTCGTTGATCGTTCTCAAACACCGCCCGACTTGTGTCATTATATGGGCTGCTGGCCTTACAATCACATGCATATGTGGTTGTGTTTTTTTCTTCGATGTTGTTAACCACATCAAACATTGCTCCAAGCTGCTTTGTGAGCCTATTTGCGGCTTCATTTTCTTCCTAGGTATGGAAACGATGTTGAAAGCTTGAAATCCTCAACGAGGTCTCATACTGTTCTTGTAGTTATTCACAGGTCATTCTTTGTAGCATGTTGTCCCCTGACTTGGTTGACGATTAGCTCGCTATCTCCAAACACTTGCAAGTTCTTTATGCCCTTTTTCCTGGCCCAATGAAGTCCATGAATCAAGGCCTCATATTCAGTTGTGTTGTTTGAATAGGAAAAATGGAAACGAAAAGCTGAATAATATTTGATGCCTTGAGGTGAAACAAGCATAACTCCTCCTCCTGCACCTTGCCTACTCCTTGATCCATCAAAAATAACTACCATACCTCATTTTCGTCTCCTTATGGTGCGGTTTGGTGATGCTAGGAATAGGCTGGTTTTCTTCATGTATGCAATAGAATCCTAGGTCAAATTCTTCTACTTCTTGGTAGGGATCAAACACATGTACCTTGCTTGCCCATTCATCAAGATTCAAATCTAGGATGCTTCCAACTTTGGTGTTAGCTTCATCTGTGCTTGGATAATCTTCTTGATCAAATCTTGAATAGTTTGAATTAATTTGGCTTGGAGTATGAGGCTCAATGTGAAATTTTGCAATTGGTTTGGATTTGATTGTGACCTTAGTACCATATCTTGTTCTGAACAACATGTGTGATCAGTCAGCAGATAAGTAGCCTCCAATTCTAGCTGTGAAATCCCTTGATAAGCATAGGGCAAAGAGTGGTGGAAAATCTATCACTGACACATCTTGCAAAATGGTAACATTGGGGCATGCATGCAAGGTAAGATTCAAACCTTTAATCACTCACTGCTATTCTACTTGTTGTCCCATCCAATTGCACTACCCCCTTTAATATGACTTCATATTGGAGACCCAGCTGATCAGCTATTTGCTTGGGCATGACAGAACTACTTGCCCCAGGATCAATCATGCGATTGTGTACTATTTTATCCCAAGGATTAATGAAACATAGAATAGAGTGGGATTCAAAACTTTACCTTGTTGTCCTCCATGATTCCCTTCAGGCTGAGCAACATTTGTGAGGACATTCTCTTACATATGGACTGCTGATTTGAAGTTGACCAATTATTCATGGCAACTTGTAGAAGATATCTTTGGCCTAGGATGGATAAAGATTCCCACATTGATATATTCACATTTATCTTCTTCATTTGATCAATGATGCTAAATGGGGATGAAACATCTCTTTGTTGTCCTTTAGCTTGCACATTCCTTTCTTGCGCATGGGCAGCAACAAATGGCATTTGAGTTGGTTCGAGGAAGGTGGTTTGGGATGTCCTTGCGTGTTTGAATGTATTTTCTTACCAACACCTTGTGGAGTGATGGAAGGTTGTAGATCACTTGGAGACAATGACTTCCCTTCACCAATATTCCTCTTCTTTGATCTTGTGTTGGCTACTACACTCGAGAAATTGTTTGATTCATGCCACAAAATCCTCACCTTGCCAATTCACACAAGTGCGGTATCATTTGGAGTGTGTTTCTTTGAGATGTCCCTTGTTGCTGATTTGTTTCTTGACTCACTTCACCCTCTATGCCGTAGTTGTCACCATCGAGGCTTGGTTCAAAGCACCATTGAAGCACATAGATTAGTTGTGAGGTTCATTGTATGGGAAACACCAATCATACTCTTGAGCTATGTTGTTTTTTGCATCGGCACTAATGCTTTAGAAGCAGATGCAACATTGGGGTTATAGGGCTGAAATGGTCTATTGGTGGGAGGCCTTACTTGGATTTGATTTGCAGCTGGATTGGGTGGCCTATTGGGCTGGTATGGTTGCCTATTAGGTTGAGCTTGAGGCTGATAAGAAGGTCTAAAGCTTTGGGCCTCTTTGCCTCTTGAGTGTAACCATCTCATTTCCCAAATTTTGTAATTGTTTCATGACCTCTTGGAGTTCATTTGAAGCACTAGAGGATGAAGTAGAAGTTTCATTTGAACTTTGATTTCTAGGAGTGGGAATAGGAGCCAAAGTGGGTGCTTGACTAGTGCTTGGATTTTCTAAGTTTGGATACAAGGGCATGGGAGGCATAGGAGCCAACTTACCAGCTTGAATAAGATAGTTTTCATCCCTAATGGCAATGCTATAAATAGCAGGTAAGGTTGTGCCTCCCATAGATTGAATTAACATAGAAATATCAAAATTCAAAGCCTTAAGATAATATAGAAAAGAACCTTCAGTTGTTGGCCTAATGGCCACTAGAATCCTATCCCAAGACGTTTGAAATCTGAAGTTGAAGTCAATCAACTACTCATTGGGAGCTCTCTTGATAGTTGTCAATTGTTCTAGTAGAGACAAATTGTCTCCCTTTTCTCCAAAGCTGCTCATGGAGAACTATGCATAACTCGATTCCAATTCTAGATAGAACTAGCTCCAAGGCTCCTAAACCATTGCAATGCCTTCCTTTAAACGAAGATGCCAACAATTTGACAAAGAACATCCATTTCATTTATCTCATGGATTCGCATGCAAACGTTAGCAATGTCTTTGACATGATCACAGAGGAGTGGTATGATTTTCTCCAGTGAAAAATGGAATGTTCTTCAATCTGTAATTGGAACTAGATTATGTGCATTAAGGGCAAGTGGGCTGCCAGTGAAGTTGAAAAAGGGTTTTGTTGCGTGATTCGATTCGCTTGAGAACCCTTGTTGATTGGATGAAAGGTCTACCAGGTGGAGGGGTTGATAAAGTCCTGTTAGGTGGAGATGGTGATCTTTGTGGTCTTCTTCCTCTCCTTCCTCTACTTGGTGATAGCTGCAAGTAGACAAATAACCCTTCTTCTCAAGTATCAAACTTGGTTCAAATTCTTCTCATGTACCTGGGCAACTGTGTTGCTATACCACTGAATTCTATCCCTTTGGAGTTGCCAGATGTGTTGGGGAATGAGCCTCAAAAGGCTGGATTTTCCAAGTTACACACCAACCTCGACAAAAAATTAAACTCAAAATTTTGAAAGACCTATATATTTGAGATTCTAGGGTTTGGAATTTGATTTGGAATGAATGTCTTGAAAACATGAAAATGCCCAGGACTTTGAAATCCTGAAATCTAAAATTCAAAAAACTCGAAAATTTAAAAACTAAAGATACCCTTTTGAAGATTACCCCCATATCTATCAGGTGGTGAAATTTTGACTTGTTTTGAGCAAGTTAAGCCCTTGAAAATTGATTTTGGAGTTCAGCCTAGAAGGTGAAAAATCTGAAATTGGAGAACTTGTAATTTCTAAGTCCAAATTTCTTGAAAGTTCCTTTAAATCTTGTGGAATGACCTCTCTATCCCACCGGGCATGCCAAAACTATTTATGGTGAATCACAACACCCTTGAATGTCTGCAACTCGATGGGTTGAGACTCTCAGTGCGATTGCATAACATGGAGCTTTTCCCAAGTGTGGGACCTTGCGAAATCGGAAGAGCTCTGGATGAAAGCTGGTTCCTATTCCTCTGTTCATATGCACATGTAAAACTGCAGAGTGTTTACTCAAAAACCTAAACTAACTTTCCAAGGAGACAGGGTAAGAAGATGCATAAAATAAAACCTAAACTAACAAAGGTGATGCACCGAGGAATGAAGAACACCTGTCTTGCCAATAAACACAAACCATTAAAATGTAATGCAAGATCATGCACATATAAAAAAATTTGCAGTGAAAGATCAGGAGGATGTAAATGAACATAGAGAGGGTTGAGAATCATCCACAGACATGCATTATTTTCTCCAAAGATTGATACAATACACTACAAAATGCCAAGAGGCAAAGTTGCATTACAATTTTAGATGGGAGGTTTGAACTCCACAAATTCACCTGCCAAAGAGAAGAAGGGAGGGGCAAAACAAGAATGTCCAACCTTTAGAAAGAAGCCCCTCCTTACAATTTATAGAAAGAATGAGAGAGGGAAGAGAGAGGAATTCCAAATCTACCCCAACCACCTCCAGTTGTATTTAATTCATCTCATTATGGTGGTAGGTGAGAACCTTAGCAAACCCAAAAAATGGCGAATTATATTTTTCATTTTTGAAGAAATTTTTCTCACCCAATTAAATATATCTAATCGTAGTTGGATAGAGGACCTTGTAAGCTTTCCGAAAAGTCCAACCTTGTGTGAATCGAGCTCCCTGTGAAAAGTTATGGCCATTTGAATATCTGCGTCAGGGTTTGCTTTCTATCGGGGTGTCAACGCTCAAAATGTTGCACCTCTTGAAGATGTGCCTCGGTGCATCCATCCTCATGTCAACATACTCTTACGTGTGCCATAGGCACTAAAAATTCCATGTCGACATCTTCTGCTGTGCGCCTCCAACTGCGCCATGGGCGCGAATTTTTCCATGTCGACATTTTCGTGTGCGATGCGCTCTAACTGCGCCATAGGCGCGAATTTTTCCATGTTGACATTTTCGATGTGCGCTCCAACCTGCACCATGGGCGTGAATTTTCCATGTTGACATTTTCTACTTTGCACCTTGACACTGCGCCATGGGCGCGACTTTTCCATGTCAAATTTTTTTGATGTGTGCCTCAACCTACGCCGTGGGCGCGAATTTTCCATGTCGACATTTTACGCTTTGCACCTTCAACTCCGCACCATGGGCATGAATTTTCCATGTTGACATCTTCTGCTGCACCTTCAACCTACGCCATGGGAGATATATACAACAATTCTATCCCAAACAAAATGATGTATGTTATAGGATATAAAGGATATGGATATAGCATAATTGAGCAAGGTGTGCGGGAAGCTCTTAGGACACCACATTGTAAAAGTAGACGAGATAAGGTATTAGTATCCAACCATATAGATCCCATACCCCAGAGCTTGAAGCCACCTCCTCGAGCATGAAAATAGTTTGTTTGATTATGACAAAGAAATAAATTTCCAAAGTGTAGCCTCATGAATACCTTTCCTCTACAAACCTATTTCCGACATAACTATCCTAACCATATCCCCTATCACTCCTAAATTAAATATTTTCCATCCTTCCCTTGTCAAATGAGACTAATAAACACACATAGCAATTGATTTCTTTGAGCATGATGAAGCAATTGGTGATTTTATGGGTCTTCATGATGACATTATTTTGGTGATCACAAGAAGGGCTTCTCTATTAAACTCGACGCATATGCGTAGTTCGAGAGAGAGGAGGATGAATTTCATGGTTAGACAAATTTAAAAGAGAACAAGGGCAAGATATTGTATAATAATCCTTAATAAATGAAAAATTCTAGGTCCCACAGTGAAAACCTCTTCGAGGAACTTGCGACAAAAAAATTGAAACATCAATGGACATAAAAAATTGACCACTCTAAAGGTGAAAATATCATTGAGACACCTTTAGATGAATATCTCAATCTTCCCTTTGATCCTATGTGTATGGAAGAAGAATCCAAACTACTCATGGATGATACTATAAATATGAATATTGGAATAGAGGATCAACCTAGAATTGTTAAGCTGGGAGCTTCACTCAAAGACAAGAACAAAAGACCTTTGTCATGATTCTAAGTGAATTTTAAGAGATATTTACTTGGTCCTACATGGGCATGTCGGGATTAGATCCCTCATTAGTAGTGCATAACCTAGTTGTGCACAAAGAAGAAAAGCCTATCAAGAAAAATCTTAGAAAGATGCATTCACATTTTGCCCTCATGGTTAAGGAAGATTTGGAAAAACTACTCTCAAGACAAGAACAAAAGACCTTTGTCATGATTCTAAGTGATTTTTAAGACATATTTACTTGGTCCTACATGGGCATGTCAGATTAGATCCCTCATTAGTAGTGCATACCCTAATTGTGCACAAAGAAGAAAAGCTAATCAAGGAAAATCTTAAAAGATGCATTCACGTGTTGCCCTCATGGTTAAGGAAGAGTTGGAAAAACTATCGGTAGTGGGATTTATCCAACCTATTGATTATTCAGAATGGATTTCTAACATAGTACTTGTGCAAAAGAAACCCATTGACATTAGAATCTATATGGACTTCGAGATATCAATACGGTGTGTCCTAAAGATGATTTTTATTTTCCTATCATCGACATGATTGTTGATTAAATTTTTGGTTATGAGATGTTATCCCTTGTGGATGACTTTTAAGGTTATAACTAGATCAAAATTGTAAAGGATGATCAACATAAGACTGCCTTCACATCTCCTTGGGGGAAATTTTTTTATCAAGTCATGCCCTTCAACCTCAAGAGTGCAGGCGCAACCTATCAAAGGGATATGACTATCATCTTTCATGACATGATTAATGATATAATGGAATATTATGTTGATGACATCTTAGGAAAGTCTCAAAATAAGGAAAGAGCATCCTGAAATCTTATGATGGATCTTCTAACATCTTTGAGACTACAATGTTAGATTAAATCCAAAGAAATGTGTCTTTGGTGTGCTATCTGGAAAGTTACTAGGTTTTATTATATCAAGAAGAGGAATTAAAGTTGACCCAACAAAGGTTACTTACCATTACATTATGAAATGCTTCTTCATAAGAATCTCGAACAAATAAGTAGTTTACAAGGAAAAATCTAGGCTATTCACCGATTCATTTCTCAACTCGCAGAAAAGTGTCATTACTTTACAAATCTTCTCAAGAAAGATGTTGATTTCCATTGGGGTCTTGAACAATAAAAATATTCACCTTACTCAAGGAGTATTTGGCCAAACCACCTGTTCTTATGCCACCTACCCCAGGCGAGCCCCTGTTATTATATATTTCAGCAACTCAATGTGCTATAGGCACATTTTAGCCCAATATGATATAAATCAAAAGAGAAATTGCGTCCACTACCTCAATCGCACTTTGATTGCTTATGAGCTTAACTACTCAAAAATTGAGAAAGCCTACTTGGCTATTTTTTCACATTAAAAACTTCACTATTATCTCGTTGAATAACAAGACCAAGCTCATATCTAGAATTGACCCACTCAAACCAACACTTACTAGGAGGATGGCTAATTAGATCATCTTACTCAATGAGTTTGATATTGAGTATGTCAGTCAAAATTCAGTCAAAGGGAAGGTACTTGTAGATCAACTAGCGAAGCCCTTTTCCAGAATAGAACCATTAAGTATGGAACTTATAGATGCTTCTATGATGTATGTTGAAGAATCCATCACATGGAAAATATAATTTGATGGATCTTTACCTCTTATGGTTCAGGAGCAGGAGTTGTGCTTATGACCCTGTGGGTGATCTAATCCTCAAGCATTCAAGCCTTGTTTCCCATGCACTAATAACATAGTTGAATATGAAGCTCGATTGCAATATTGAAAGTTCTATACACCGGGAAATTATATGGGTTATTGTTATAGGTGATTCTTATTGATTATCAATAGGTGAATGATGAATATAAGGTTAAGGATGAGAAGCTCATCCCTTACAAGAAAATGGTGGATACTTTGAAGGATTTATTTGTATAAATCATGTTTCAAAAGATTCCAGAGGACAAAATCACTTGCGAGATGCCATGGCCAAAGTTGGGTCTTGTTACACATCCCACTAGGAAACAATGACATGCCATTCCTTATAGAACATCTAAGAATACTAGCATATGACATGCAGTAATCTTGTTTGGTATGTGAAGTTTTTAGAACCTTATCCCCCTGGTATGTTGACATCTATAATTACCTACATGATAGAACCTTCCCCAAAAATTTCCCATTATGAGAAACAAAACCTAATCTAAGTGCATATCTCGATATACCCTTGCTTAGGGAAACACTCTATCGTAGAGGTTATGATGAGAATCTGTTATGTTGCCTTAATTTGGAAGAATCTATCTTAGTGGTCAAAGAGGTGCACGAAGGCATCTGTGGGGCCCACACAAGTGGAATGGTTCTTACTAAAAATTTATTGAGAGTAGGATATTATTGTCCTACCATGGAAACTGATTGTTGTCAGTATGTTAAGAAATGCTTGTTATGTCAAAAGTATGGCAATTTGATACATGCTCTAACATATTCATTGCAACCCATTACAACACCATGGACATTTTCGAAGTGGGGATTTGATCTCATTGGGTAGCTTATGCCCACTTCTTCTGACAGCCATAACCATATCATAACTGCCACCGAGTATTTCACGAAATGGGCATGGGTTGTTCCTCTTACCTATGTTAATGGTGTGTAAATTTCTAAATTCATAATGAACCACATCATCTACTGCCATGACATTCCCACTTCCATTATATTTGAAAATGGAAAGTATTTCAAGAATAAGATAGTGAAGGCGGTGTGCCAATGCTTCCAAATAAAAAAATGGTCAACTCCCTATTACCCTCAAGGTAATGGACATGATGAAGCCTCGAACAAGACTCTTGTTCACATTATGGAAAAGATGGTTAATAAAATGGCCATAATTAGAACCTACAAATTCATCCTACCCTATGGGATTATTAAACATCTATCCACACCCCTATGAGTGATACTCCATATTCACTTTATTTTTGCATAAGGTTATTTCCCTTGAGCTCCCATATTTGTGTGTATCTTTGTGGGACTATCTAGACAAAAAGGGGGACTATAGAGTGGCCAGACTTGTAGAACTAGAGTTATTGCATGAAAAGTGCCTTCACGCATTGGACCATTTAAAAGTGTATTAGAATCGAGTGCAATGAAGATAAAAAATGAATCATACCTCACACATTTTAGGTAGGATACCTTGTCTTGAAGGATAATTAGTTCAACACTACCAAAGATCGAGAAAAGAAAGGAAAGTTTGAACCTAACTGGTTGGGACCATATGTTGTGGTTTAAATTTGGTTCAAGAGCATATAAACTTGTTGATTATGATGGTGATGAAATGAGGGAACCTATGAATTCCATGCATCTCAAGAGGTTATATGCTTAAGCAAGGGGGACCCTTTAAAATTCAAATAATAAAGTAAAAAATCAGAAAAAATACAAAAATTAAAGATAAATAAATTCATCCAAGTGTGAAAACCACGCAATTGTGGCACTTTGGACAAGTCCTTTGGTGAAAACCAATTTTGGTGCCATAAGAGGGTTCTATTTTTCACAAGCATCTCACACCTATGAGTATAATGGCTTTATCCTAAGCTAGTTTTTCCTCATGTCTAAGATCCTTTTGAACCCATCCTTTGTGGCCTTGATCCGGCTGATCCTACTCTTGTAAATATGTGAAGAGTTTGATTTTCCTTGCAACATTCCCATCTAACGTTGGGGAAATCCTTTTGCATCTTCACTTTCTTGTACATATGCATGATGTTTTCCTTGTACATTCCCCATTTAATCATCTGGGGCATCCACACTTTTTTTTTTTCCATTTACATAGCTTTGGAAAACTTTTAGAAAAACCCTAAACATTCAAATAAACTTTTAGAAAACATCAAAAACATTCAAAAAGTGTCATCCAAAAACAACCCAAAAATATTATAACATTGTATCTGGAAAATACAAAAACAAAGTAAAATGTTTCAAAATTGTCCCACAAAAACAAAGTACTATTTATCTTACTTGGTTGTTTGTTTACATAGTTTTTTAGCTTGTTTGGGCATATTGTTTTTTTCCTTACATTCTTTCTTTAGATTACTTGTTAATTGCTTGTTTAGATTAAGTATTTATTTAATCTGTTGTGAGGTTCATTAGATTAATTTTATTTACATGTTTGTTTACTTGCATATAGTTCTGTTTTTATGTTATGCATATTATATTTGATTAAATTTTTCTTGTGCTTGTGTTGTTTTCTTGTACATTATTTGTTATCATTTCATCATCCACATCTATACCATCACATCTAACATCTAAACATCATCAATCAATAAAATGCTAAGCTACATCATCATAAAATGAAAATCAACATGTATGCTAAGATAACATCATATAATATCATCAATTGGGAAATAGGGATTATTTTTATCCCCCTCATCATAGACCATAATAAAAACATGGGATAAACATGATATCTCATAAAAACATAAAAATGTGATAAATAATCAAATTCCATCATCATCATATCAAAGTCAAGTAATAAATGTCCATATACAAAAAGTGTGTCTCGATATACATCAAATAAGTAATCCATCATGGGCATGGATAAAAATGTGCCTTCATCTCGAGGCATGATAAAAAAACATCACATATACATCATATACACAATTGTGCCTTCATCATGAGGCATACATAAAAATGGTACATGAATAAAGAGTCATGGATGACTCTTCATCGACACTAGGAATACCTAGCTCGTGACTCGGCTACCCCGAACCCGAGAATGTAAGGGGGCATATGAAATGAATATGGCAGACCTGAAGGTCTGCAATGTGACCTTGATCTTGAATGGATTCCTATAATTTGACTATATGGAGCTTGACCCTTTATGCCCGGTACAACAACGTGATATAGAGCCGCAATGATCTACCTCACTCGCAAGCTAGGAAAATCATATAATAGATCACCAGGGATCCATCTATATTGGTTTCACGATGAAGAGAGAATTTTGTCTCAACTATAATATGTGATATGTTAACCTCCATGTCTATGTCTTAAGCTAATCTCTTATACAATTATGACTTGATCCTCTCAAAAGTGGCTTGGTCTTACTTCCTCAAATAACCGATCTAAACGTTGATCATGTTATGTAGGTCTATATAATAAATGCTATATCCCACGCTATAGCAGGCCATATCTCTCTCAAGATGTAAAGTGACCATTGATGGTCCACCTACTCCTAGAATAAGCTTATGTCCTAACACCCGTATGTCAATTTTTGGTAGTCCCATGCGGCCCCACTCTGTCTCCATCACTCCCACCTATTACAATATGTGGGCTATCTACTCTAAGAGGTGATGGTAGACCCTTTTATCCCTCATGATAATATCAATCATCTAAATATTGATGTAGAAACTATTATAATAAAGACATCTACACCTGAACCCTTACTACAATGGCTACACTCGTGTGTTTACATGTAGGAGGAGCATGTGGAGGAGAATATTGTGGAGAGCCTATTATGGTGGCGTCTACTTGTGGAGGAGGTTACCATCTCGTGGAACCTTTTTGTGCACGGCACCTATGGCTATGTTGTTCCTTGCTCTCTTTATAGTGTTACCTCACCCTTGGGATTCCTTAATTTGGCCCTATCTCGTAAGGCCTAACCCTAAGTCTTATTGCTATGCGCAGATATACCAAAATCTATGGTGGACTATGGAATGGTGATCCATCGATGCACCATTGTCGCATACCAAGGTTCGTAATCAACAATAGTCCATGGATCCACTATCGTATGTGCCCATCCCATCTCTATAGTAGCGACACCCTAAAAACTATAAAGTGCTCTCCATGGTATAATGTGGGGCCCAAATTCAAAAGTCTCATGTGATCTTTGTATGTACCACATCTCATCCTCGATAATGCCTTGGATTAGCCAAACTACCACTAACCCTATCCGTTAACGCAGTACCACTCCAAAATATGTCTATGACTGCCTATCAAAAAGTGGTCCACCTCAACAATGCTAAGCTCTTGTGACATACTCGTCATTGATATAAACAGTATGTTTGTCAAGTCACCATTCATAGTTGTAAATCATCAAATTATCTTCTATAGTAGTGATGTCTCCCATATGAGATCTGACATCCTCTCTAACTAGTTCCCATCCCCTACAAGATGGCTCATCTGGTGCTCTAGCTTGCAGCACTTCAAGTGGGTGTCCGATACTAATGTGGTCCCATGACCAAATATGTAGAATCATAGCAAGACCTAATCTCCTCATTCCTTTGTATACGATCAAATGTAAATCCTAGTACAAGTGGGCCAAGTATACATGGACCCCAAGAAAATACCTTCCCATCCATAAGTCTGTGCACCACTCCTATCAAGCCGAGTGGAAAATGAGTCCCATACTTATCAAAAATAACCACTGACAAGAGCCATAAGATATACTGGTAAGTGTGTAATCCTTTGGTCCTCAAAGCATATGTACAAATGCACCTGCCATGCCCAATCGAGGAATATCCTCTAGGTGAAAAATATTACATATGTGCTCTAGAATATGGCTATGACACCCATCATATGTCACCAAGCTACCCAAGATGGGAACTTGAGGATCCAATATACATCCTCTAGCGTCAAGGTCATCTTGCCAATAGAAAGTCTAAATGTCTGGCTCTCACTATGCCACCTCTTTACTAAGGTAGTAATAAAGCTATGGTCCAACATGATGTGTGATAGTTGTGCAATATGTGATAATCTCATCGCCTAAAAATGACAACCAATCCGTGATTCTCTCATTAAGAGAAGGTATTATCATATGCTTGAAAGGCATTCATGCCACTTGTGCACATCTAAATTGAGTAATCTCGCATGTAAGATTACCTAAACATAAAAAAATCAAACAATTAACATCATTTTTCTAACATCTTCCTAAGATGTTCTAATCACTCCTAATTTCTCGTAAACACCTCCTAAATTCTTAAAAGGACAAAATATGCACTAGTAGCATGCCTTTTAACACTAGTGTATGCATTTGCACACTAGTGCATTTAAGACATTTTAACACTCTTCTCTCATTTTAACGCTAGCGCATGCCACATTTGCATCCCTTTTCATGCCCATGTTGTCATTTTGATGCTAGCGTGTGCCCTATTCTACCTAATTAACAATGTAACACCCATGATCTCATTTTAATGCTAGTTCATGTGGCCTTCACACTAGCGCATGCAAAGCTACACTAGCACGCTTTGAAAGCCTGCGTACTAGCATTAACCCACCAACTTCCCTAGCTATAACAAGTGATAAATGCACTAATTTTTTTTTTTGTTTCTTATGGGATACATTTGTCACTGGAACCCTCCCAAACTCTCGAACTCGATCAACATGATTTCTACAATTTAGAACTTGTGTCATATCTCTCCAAACATAGAGCAAAATCTCTCACTATAGCAATATAGTATGATAGCTCAAAATGGGTCACGATGGATTTTACCCCTCCCACCCTGCTATTTATACCCTCCAAGCCCTAATTTCATTTTTATCGCCCCTTAGGGTCAAATGACTAAACGTTTTCTTCTATTTTCTTCCCACCATTTGCTAGTGCGATGATTAATTTTTTCGATCACTTCTCTAATGTTATCATCCTCACATGTATCATATTTTGCTTCATGGTGAACTTTTCTTCTACCTAGGGCATATTTTTGCTTCCCATGTGTTTTGTTAATAGCCCACATGCATCCTCATTCTTCTATATCACATTTTCCCCAAACTTTCAAAAAATCAAAAAAAACGTCAAAATATCATTAAAAATCCAAAAAAATGGTAAAATTTTTAAAAAATCCAAAAAAATAGTAAAATACAAAAATCCCATAAAAATTAGTAAAAATCATTCATGTTTAATCATTTAGTTGACATGGATCATAGAGAAAATGATGAGACAAAGTTGTTCCAAAGATAGCCGATATGTTGTAATCTCCATATATGAGTTTTCTTCATCTCCACTTTTCTTCATCACCATTTTCTTCTATCACAATTTTTTTTCAATACCACTTGGGGAAATAAGGATTATATTTATCCCCCCTCCCCCCTTCTTTCTTCCCAATATCCATTAAAACACATGCTTTTATTTTCCTTCTTCTTTTCGATCTTTGATCGACCTCTTTCATCACCCCATCGACACTCGAGGGGGCATCCTTCATTCTATTAATTTTTCTTCCATTCCTTCAAAATTTACTTTGTTTGTAATTTTACTATCTTTGAAGTGGCGTCACTTACGCCACCCCAAAGAGGGGAAACTGTAGACACCTAAAATCCACCTATGGAATTTTAATATTAAGATTGGACTAATTACCATCTTTCTCATTTTCCATTATAATTAGCAATTTTCCGCTAATTAACTAACGTTCCCTCCATTTTGGTCAATTAACAACACTTTGATAATTATAATCCTTCATAATCAATTAATTAACTATCATTAGTTAATTAAGCCTTTATAACCTTGTATTTAATTAATAAACCTCTTATTAATTAAATACCCCTTTAAATCATCTAAATCCTACCTATTTTCCTCTAAATCCCTCTAAATATCTTTCTAAGCTTATCCTAGCTTATTAATTAATCCTAGCTGATTAATTAAATCATCTCCAACTCCCATGAGGTGCTAATTACTAATTGATTCCTCTAATCATTCTTATCTCTTCTAATTCTACTTTATCTTTTATCCCACATTCACTAGGTTTCTAGCTTCTCCCAAATTGGAAATCTATATAAAGGACCTACCTCCTTCCTTCCAAACTAACACCACACTTTGAATAGTGATTACTATAGGCATATTGATAGAGCATTCTCCATTGTTGGAATAACTTCTTCATCTTTGCATCCATTTCTCTCATAGTTGAGTAGTAAAGGAAGATCCAAACATGGCCTTATAGCCATTTTGGTGAGATCCTTTCCTCACTTGGAGAACAACAAAAAATTTGATTGTTATGATCTAGATAGGTTCAATTAATTTAGCAATCATACATTACAAAGCACATCCAATTCCAAGGGATGGATTTGCATTAGATGTTTAATTCATTTTGATGCATTAGAAGTTATTTCCTTTAAATATTTATCATTGATGTTCTTATTAGATTAAATTTGTTTAGGAGCTACTTGGTGTTAGCTTCATTCAATTATCTTAGTTAGTTTAGTATGCATACACATTGCTTATGCAGTTAGTCTAGTTTCAAGGTTTATGTCATCTCCCAAAATTCCTCATTGGAAACAACTAAAATTATTTTGAGATATGTCAAAGGAACTCAAAATTTTGGAATTGAGTATTTTGTAGGTGGTTATATATCTTTGACAGGTTTTACAAATTCTAATTGGGCTAGATTGTATAGATGATCACAAATCTACTACAGTGTTTTGTTCAACATTGGATCTGGTGTTATCTCATGGTCTAGCAAAAAGCAACCAACAATTGCATTATCATCAACAGAGGTAGAATATGCTTCAACATGTGTAGTTGCTCATGAAGCAGTATGGTTGAGGAGAATACTCGGTGATTTACATTTTCCTCAAAATCAACCTTCAATACTATATTGTGACAACAAAAGTACAATTCAGTTGGAAAAGAATCTTGTCTATCATGCAAGAACTAAACATGTGGAGATTCATCATCACTACATCAGAGAATTGATTCAAAATGATGTGATTCAACTTGTCTACTGCAACACTAAGGATCAAATTGCATATATTTTCACCAAAGCATTGAGTGAAAGAAAGTTTGTAAAATTTAGAGATAAATTAGGGGTCAAGGAAATTATGTAAATGGGTACCTCATCAACCATAAGACCCATAGAGGTAGGTGGGACCCATAAAGTGTGGGGGAGTTTTTCAAAGTTTGTGTGAACATAGAAGAATAAATTTATGGGGGAGTGTTGGAATAAATTTACTTTGTGCACAACAATGAACAAAGTGATGGTTTGCACAGTGATGGTTTCAGACGACTAAAGACCTACAACAAATATTATTTTATTGCATAGACCATCTAGAACTATCCTTTTATATTTTACTCCTCCATTGTAATCTATAAATACCAATTGAATGAAATCCTTAGGCAATCAATTCAATCTAGATTTTCTTATGTGTTTGTATGTCTAATATATCAGCAATTTGTGCATGTCGATAATTTCAAATCATACACATGGAGAGACTCGAAAGAAATATATCAACTTAAACATAAACAAACATATTTTATCCCCGGATGTAATTTTGATGAATTTAATATTATATTATATTAACAAGTAAAATGATACAAGATAATTCAATAAAAAGCGGGCAAGATGGTAAAGCACGCCCCAAAGCCACACTAATTTCATCATCATAGCTATAAAATTTTGACATCACAAGAAAAACCATGGGAAGGTAGCCATGTAGACTAGTCTATTAAGGGTAGTCATAGAGAATAAGATAAAACTTCATGAAATACAAACCATTTTATTTTTAGGCGTACTAGTTAGTTCTTACTAATTATTTTTGTAATTTGATTTGAAAAAAATCTTCTCTTAGCGAGACTATTTTCCCAAGCTTCAAAACTTAGAGCTATTTTTAGCTATTGCTTCAACTTATTATATTGTGATGGATAAAAATAATGTTGTAGAGAGGCTTGCTACAAGTCATGAAATGCACCAATTTCTTAATATGCACACAATTATCATCTCGTACCACCACTATTTTATGGTATGTGCCCTAATAAAACACCATTTTTGTTGGTTTCCTTCTAATTGCACCATTATGAAAATATTTCCTTTTCTTCATTGTTTTGGTAAAATGAATAACGATTCCTATAGGGGAAAAGAGCCAATGATTGTGCATGGGCCAATGATCATGAGTGGATATGTGAAATAAAGTACCATTAGTTGTTTGAATTAAAGTTAGCACATGTCACTTTTAAACTTAAAAATTAAATAAAAACTAGCCAATAAAATAAGTCACATCAATAAATTAACCAATGAAATGGTGACACATAGGCAATCCATAAAAGGTGATTTTATTGTAATGAGTCACCTTAAATTTCTTTGTATTCAAAAGTACTTATTTTAAATCCCTTAAAAATATGTTCTCCACATAATTTTAATTCATAAAACAAAATTTGTATATTAAAAAAATTATGATCTATTAAAGGGTATTTTTTGAAAAAATTATGATTATAAGATGGCTTTACAACCCCTTACATTAGGGTTCATGATAGCGGCTAAGAGAAAAAAGAAGACAATAATAAACGTCAAAGGAATTGTATAAGAGTAAAAAAATGTAGGAAACTCTACTTCCATAACTTGGATGTGAGGGACATTTTGACACCCACTTTGAGGTCCCTAATTTACAAGGTATTTTTGTTACTTGAACAATATTTATGAAAAATTAGATTTTTTTCTCCAATAGGTATATATGTTTTATATTACATGACTCCTTCCCAAGAATTCAAGTTAAGACAAAACAATAGAATACCATTTGTAATAGATGTGATAGTGAACGAAATGGTAATCACTTAATATGGACCCTGGACCACAACCTAAAGTATTGTGTAAACTTACTTAGGTTGAGGAAATGTTAATCACAAGAAAATAAGTCCTACGTTGAAAGTTACACATGCCCAAGGCGGATAATACAAATACGGTGGACAAACAATCAACTTTCCACAAGAAATACCTTCTATTTTACAATACTTTCCCTATCATGTCAAATATGTAGAAATATTAGTTCTTAAGAGAAAAGGTGTTGACAATAAGGTGTATGAGTGATTTTTAAATAGATATTGAGTCAAAGCTACTTTATAGTACAAATGGAACATAACCTTAACATAAATATGTTAGAATTGATGTAGAAGCACTTGGTCAATTACAGAAAAGGATCAAACATCTCCAAAATCTTACACCACCTTCCAATGTTATCCCTTCACCAACAATCCAACATCATACAAGAAGAGGGGGAACAAAAACCAGATGAAGATTATCATTTAACCTACAATCATAATATTTTATACCCATTCTTCCAAATGCAAAAACCAAGGTTGAAGAAATCCATGGGTATTTATAATTAGAAACCCCACAAGTGTCCCTATGATAGATTCATCAAGACTTAAATCCAATTCTAGTTAACGAATATAGCACAAAATGATTGTTTTCTATGGATTTTCCTTCTTTATTCACAAGTATGAATAACTATGTTAATAAGTCCTCGTATACGAGAGGTGGCTATGCATGAATATACACTACACTTAATACGGTACTATGAGAAACAAGTTTGGTATCCACCCTCGTTTCCAATATTTCTTATTAAGTTTCGTGATGCATCACCACACTTAGGAAACATCAAATTTATTTGCAAAGAGAGACATCAATGATGATTTTTTGAGCATGATAGCAGAGCTTCGACAATATCTAAAGCACCCCCAAATGAGTAAATTGTTTCCCAACTAATGTGTTTCATCTCTAACCTTCGTGGAAACAAATCATACTAGTCTAAATGTAGAGCTGAATTAACAAATACGATTCTACAATTGGGGTCTTTAACCCTCTTCTTCACACCGAATGCCATACACTATATGATTTAAACAACTCTTATCAAACATCATAAACTCACATAATACAAAAGAGGAGTAGAGGCTTCTCATAACTAGAACATCATCTATTATTGCATCGAGAAGAACAAATTTCAAGACCTACACTCATTTGTATGTAACTAACAACAATTGACAAGTGTACATAAAAGTCCATGCTTAAAACTCTAAATATGTCAATTTCTTTCAACCAACATCAAGGTAAAACAATGTTAGTGTAGGTTATTATTTATCCTTTTATTTATTTATTAGGATAATTCTTACACTTGTGTTAGCCCTACACTTGTTGGGTTAGCTTGCTTAGGTGTACTAGTTGTGTGGAGTTAGCTTCTCAGTTATGTCAAGTTAGCTTACTAGTCTTTTGGAGTTAACTACCAGTATCAGTTAGTGTGAGTTCTTCACCATTGATTTAGGTAGTAGTTGCACTTCCCTCCTCCTATATGTACATCTTTCTTATTGAATAATTCAAGTCATTCTATTGTAATGTATTGAGCATTATGGATTATGATGGATTTCCATATATGGTATTTTAGCTCTTATGTCTTGCAAATCTAATGTGGTGTGCTTATTATCATCCGAGATCACGGCTTGTAACAATCTTCTTATCGTTCCTTTCATGATATCGAGCTATAGTTCTTTGTTGACATCCGTCTGTAAGTTTTATTTTACAAATAAATTACTTGTGTATAGTCATTAAAATCCTTAGCCCTTGGTCATATGATATGGTCATATGAGGGCTTAAAACTTGTGATTCTTACTAGTAGGTGTTTAACTTGAGCCCCCTCTAATTTTATTTGTGTGGTGAAGGAAACAAAATTTATTTTGTTTTAGTGGCAACTAAAATAAATAACAAAGATAATAATATTAAAAAGCTTTTAGCTTTTGATCGGTAACTTCGTTTTGAGTGCCATTTTTACAAAAGTGCTTATTTTTTTCGTGCTCTTTCCACTAGAGTTATTTATTTTGAGACTTGCACTATAATTATAAAGTGCAAAATATGGAAGAGCGTTCTAATCAATTGTGGATTCAATTTGGCTGAGCCCGACGTCCTAAATTTTTGGGAGTTACAGTTTGTACCTATCATGGATTCTGAGAATGATATGATTTTCTCTGAAGTATGTGGACTTCAAGAGGATATTGTAAAATTTGTGAAAGAAAATAGATTGCTCAAGAAGTGAAATTCTCTTCTACAATCACTCATTCATGATAAGGATACAATAATACACTCCCTGCAGAACAAACTTGCTAGCCTATAGCATCACCATCATATTGTGGACAACCATATCCATGCTCCTAGTCCACTTGCAGTTGTTGCTCTTGTACCCCAATGACATTGATTTGCAGTCTTTGATCCTAAACCTACTTTTGATTCTTCTAAACCTGTGACTTGTTACTACATGCTCTTCCACATCTCGTGCCTATTTACAATACCACATGTTGTGTATCTAATTCTGCTTTCATTTGCATGGCTTTTTTAAGAAGCATACCACTGCATTCAGTTCTCGCATGCTCCATTCTATGGGTCTCACTAGTGGAGTCATTGAAAAACATTCACAGGGTATTGTTTCCTCTATTCCACATGTTAAGTGGAATTCTCATCATGACATTGGTTTTGAGCAGATACTTCATTGGGATCACACATTGATAGAGCTCCTTTTTTTGTTCACTCGACTTTTTCGAGGATCCTGAGCAACACATGAGTTCTACATCTTCACTTAGGCTTGAGAAACCTGAGATTTTAGTTGTCAGACATGATCAACTTGACACACATTCTGATGTTCTTTTGCATGCACCCATTATGCATTTTGCACCAAGTCATATGCAAGCATCTTCTTCATCCATCCGTGTTGATTTGGGGTGGATATCTGATCACTCATATGGGCGACATAGGCATTCGTTGAGAGGACTCTCTGAGCATGGATCCTCCACCATTCGGCCTCTTGCTCCACTTTCTATACCTTATGCATTGTGATGCTTCTTGTTTTGAGCATTTTTCTTTAAAGGTGTAGTGTATCTCTCTTGTTTGTTGAGAGATTTTGTATTTGTATTTTTCGACACTTTTGGCATGTTGACAGATATATCTTATGGGGGATCTATTATGGTGAAGTCCAGTGTTATTTTGTCAGTGTTCGAGTAGTTGATTTTGGGCAACTCATACAGATTTGTAGCATCACTCCACCCATTCGGCAGTATGGGAGGGTGTGGTGTTGATCCTGCTTCTTGGGTTTTGTGTCCTTGCCTTGTCCTTGCTTTGGTTAGTGTTCTTAGATCGTGGCACACCTATTACAGTGAGTTGGTTGAATTATGTTTGGTGTTTTTGCACTTTTGACATCACTCCGTTGATAGTCTCCTTATATGGAGCTATTCTGGTGAAGCCCAATGTTAGTTGTTTTTGAGTTCTATGATCGAGCAGTGGATTCAAACCAAACTTCTTTAGCATTGTATGAGTTTTTTGAGCCGAGCTTCTTGGGATGCCTTGGAGTGGGTTTTTACTCTCTTTACTTTGTTGTTACTGGTTTTGGGTACCTTACGGTGTCCCTTTTTCCCAGTTATTTTACATGAGTACCTCATCGTTAGGCCTAGTTATTTAGGACTCATCGTGGACATGCCACTTCTATTTTGGCCCCTAGCTTCACTTGAGGGGGTGTTAGAGTAGGTATTTACCTTAGCTCATGTTCACCTAGGTACATTATTTACCTTTATTGTATTTATCCTCACCCACTTATGTGTGTGGATATTTATTTTTATTTATTTAGATATTAGGAGATATTATCTAGTTGTTAGGTATAGTTCTTTCCTTGATTTATGGTATTGACTATATCCTTGATGTATAGTTCTCTCCTAAATCTATGGTCTTGACTAGTTCTTTGATGACTAGTTATTTCCTTGATTTATGGCTTGATCTACGACCTTGACTAGTTCTTAGATTGTTATTCTTTGCCTATTTAAGCAAGGCCCATTCTCAATGTATTGCATTTTGAGTTCCAAAATAATATATGATATTGTTTGCTCATTTATTTGCAAGGTTTTATGTAAAGCTATTCTAGTGAATTGCTTTCATCTTATTGATGTGGTGTTTGATTAGCATCTGTGTTCTTCGGCAGTGCGATCTCGGTTATCGCTCCTTTCATGGTTTGATAGTTGCGATCAAAGTTAGTATTGACAATTGTACTTTTTGGGTGCATCCTTTTATCCATTGGATATAAGCATGTACCTTCCGGATGCATTCTTTTTACCCTCCGGGATATTTCGGTTTTGGATGTGGTCTTTTATCCATGGATGCGAAAATACCCTCCTGGGTGCATCCTTTTATCCATTAGATATAAGCGTGTACCTTCCGGATGCATTCTTTTACCCTCTGGATATTTCGGTTTTGGATGTAGTCTTTTATCCACTGGACACAGATCCGTACCCTCTGGATGCATTCTTTTATCCATTGGATATAAGCGTGTACCTTCCGGATGCATTTTTTACCCTCTAGGTATTTTGGTTTTGGATGCAATATTTTATCCACTAGACACAAATTTGTACCCTCTGGGTGCATTCTTTTATCCATTGGATATAAGCATGTACCCTCTGTGTAATGATTTAACCCTCTGGACATTTTAGGTTTTGGGCATAGGCTTTTATCCTTTGATCGCAATCATGTATCGTGTGGATGCACTCTTTTTACCCTTTGAACATTTGGGTGTCACGTGTACATTTTAAAAAGATCGCATTAAAATATTATTTTAATACCAAAACCTTGTAGAGCTCATAACTTTTGATCCGTAGCTCGGATTAAGGTGATCTTTTTTTTTAAAATTGTGTATTTTTTAGAGATCTACACATTAGTGACATTTTTATACACATATTTCAAATGTAAAAGGTACTTTGTTACTCATTGTAATATTTACATGCACTCAATTATAAAGTGCAAAATTTGGGAGGGTGTTGTGATCACTTGTGGACGCATTTTCGGTTGAGCCCGACGTCCTAAAATTTTGGGTATTACATTCTTGTATCTATGGGTGTATACATTTATATCTCTCTTGTTTGTTGAGATATTTTAGATCTGTATTTTGACACTTTTTTTGGCATGTTGACAGTCTCTCTTGTGGGGGAGCTATTCTGGTGGAGCCTAGTGTTAGTTTTTCAGTGTTCGAGTAGTTGATTTTGACAACTCATATAGATTTGTGGTGTCACTCTACCCATTCTGCAGTATGGGAGGGTGTGGTGTTGATACTACTTCTTTGGGTTTTGTGCCCTTGCCTTGTTACCTTGGCTTTTTCTTGGATCGTGGCACTCCTATTTATTTGGATCTTGTGTCCTTGCCTTGTTGCCTTGGTTTTTCTTGGATCGTGGCACACCTATTTGTAGCAGTTGATCAAATTATGTTTGGTGTTTGTTTTTCACTTTTTGACATCACTCCATTGACAGTCTCCTTGCATGGAGCTATTCTGGTGAAGCCCAGTGTCAGTTGTTTTTGAGTTATATGATTGAGCAGTGGATTTAGACCATAGTGTGCACCACACTTCTTTAGCATTGTACAAGTTTTGGAGTTGAGCTTCTGAGGATATCTTATAGCAAGATTTTTCTCTCTACTTTGTTATTACTAGTTTTGGGTACCTTGCGGTGTCTATTTTTCCCAGTTGTTGTACGTGGGTACCTCATCAAGCCTTGTTGCCGGGACCCACCTTCTTTTCCACCCACCTAAGCTATGCTTATGGGAGGGTGTTAGTGTAGGTTATTATTTATCCTTTTATTTATTTATTAGGATAATTCTTACACTTGTGTTAGCCCTACACTTGTTGGGTTAGCTTACTTAGGTGTACTAGTTGTGTGGAGTTAGCTTCTCAGTTATGTCGAGTTAGCTTACTAGTCTTTTGGAGTTAACTTAACTACCAGTATCAGTTAGTGGGAGTTCTTCACCATTGATTTAGGTAGTAGTTGCACTTCCCTCCTCCTATATGTACATCTTTCTTATTGAATAATTCAAGTCATTCTATTGTAATTTATTGAGCATTATGGATTATGATGGATTTCCATATATGATATTTTAGCTCTTCCTGTCTTTAAATCTAATGTGGTGTGCTATTATCATCCGAGATCGCGCTTGTAAGAATCTTCTTATCGTTCCTTTCAACAACAATGCCAACAAAGGTACCATGCACAATACATAGCTTGAGTAAAATTACTCTTATATATTGCATATAAAATCATGTTAACAACCAACTTATGGATAGAGAAATTTGGACTTGTCAATGGAGCAATCAGGGAAGTGGTTTGCATTGCTTACAAACCACCATCTAAACCTCTAGCTTTACCACTTTATATTTTCATCAACTTTACAAGATACTCATGCCTTGGCTGGGATATAGATAACCCTACCCACTTACCTATCTCTACAAGCACAAGAAATAATTACCAAAAAAACCCACTCAAAATGAGATGGGCATTAATGATTGATAAAGACAAATGTATGAATTTAGAAAAGACAATAGATATTGGTGGCACCAATCACAAAGGGCTCACCTTTACTAGTATTTCATGAGTATGAAAACTCTCAATTTTATTTTATCTACTCAAACTTTCTCATTCATTCATTATCCCCGAATGAAATGTAATAAATATGTGGCCACATGAAAATAAGCGAAACTTAGCTTCATTTGAAAAGTAAAATTGTGAATGATACATAAAAACAACACCACCCACACACTTTACATATCTAACCCTTAGTTTCTCTATACAAATGCTTACTTTGTTCTTGGTTTATAGATTCCATTCATATGCCTTTATAAATTTTTTTTTCCGATTGCTTACTTTACAATGTAATCAATACACTATTTTGTATGTAAGTTATGAGCTCATCACATGTATGCATATATTATTTGAGGAAAAAAATTCTTAGATGTAAAGGATGAAGTAATGTTTTCTACAAGCTAACCACTCGTATTGCAAATGACACGACCTTCTTGCACCAACTAGTATTTGAATCAATTTATGCATGGTTCTAAAGCGAAGACGTTAGTGATGAAGATGATTTCTTCACTTTCCAACTCACCCATAAAAATTGCAAGAAATTGACCACATGCTAAAAGAGGTGATAATTGTAATTGAAGATACTCAACAAATGGTGATGTCCAACATGTACAATGAGCAGAAAGCTAAGAACACGTGAGAAAAACACAGAAATCAGAATATTGCCTAAAATTACAAAACGTTGGTGAGCAAAGGAAATCAAGAAGTTTAAAGCTGTGGTGAAAGAGATCCGTAGCATTTTCGGCATGTTGTTGGAGGCGCACAACAAAATTTGCAAATGCGATGGCAAACACCATTAAAAATGCTCTGAAATGCAGCTGCAGAAAGACATGGTAATCATAATCCGTGTTCTGTTTGCATCAGAGGGTCGTTTGTGAAGGGTACATGGAATTTGTTTCCATTTGCAAATATTGAAACAAGTGTAAATTAAATTGAAGTAAATGCGCTTCTGTGGACCACGACATTGCAAAATGGTAGCAGCAATGTCCATATACAAGTCTTCTGTTAATTGTGTTTAGAGTTATTGTGTTCCTTTACCTTGAAGGAAAACTGCAACAGAACAATAATATGTTGCTAGGTCGATGTAGGTGAAATTTCCAACAGGAAATGAAAGAAAAGATTCTAACCACAGATTTTTGTTTTTTTGCAGTGAAATGCTAAATAAGCATATTCTAGTGAGAGTAAGGTTAAAGTGAAGCTGCTCCATATTTTCTGGGCGCGCTGAATATTTTCTGAGTTTCTGTACAACTCTTATTCTCCATCCAGCAAGGATGTAATTCACAGGTGCAAGCAGTTCAACCAGGTTTGCAAGTTCTGCTATGCACGAACATGTATGGAACTCAAACCATGCACACGGTATAAATTGTGCATTCCAGAAAGTGAAAGTGAAACTATGGAAGATGAGAATGCAACAGACATATGAAAGATGTGTAGAAAGCTAAGATGAAATGCCAAAAAAAGTGCTAACTATTATGTATATACAATATTGATATTGTTGTTTATACACTGGACATGACAGAGTAGGTCTTTTCGAACATTACAAAAGCTGGTTAGCAAAACGCTATATCCAGGAATGATTGTGCAATGAAAACCAAGTCGAAAAGATGCTCTTGAACTCGAGAAAACTAAAGAGACTAGTACTATATTATTTACATGGGAAGGGTTGGATCGCAAAAGAAAGCTGGAAAAAGTTTGTATAATGCGCCTGTTAAAGTATCTGCATAGGTCAAGAGAATGGAGACATTAGTTATACATAAAATTTTGTAAATGAAAAAACTGTGATAGTATAAATGTGGGTAGGCAGAAACCTTATGGGCGGATATCGGTGTTGACATTGACAATGGTGTTGGTTTGATCAAGCGTGAAAGTTCCTTGCAGAGCAAAACTTCGGAGGAGATGTACAATGGAGCTTTTGTTTTGTACGTACTTTTCATGAGTTGTTTCAGTCAAGGTATAGGCAGGTCTGGACAACAAAGGACCAACAAGAGTGCATTTGACAGTCGATGTAGATGTTGTTAAATCACAGATCAGTCGGTGGCTATGATGAAAAGTGCTCTCCTGGTTGCAATTTGTACATGTGATTGTTGTTTGTTGCAATGAAAGAAGGTCTTGAACTTCTAAGTTGCATTTTGTGCATACAATTTGAAACGGCTTGGAGTACACGTTGGAGGCTCTTAATTCACCTTGCACCTGAGAAATGTCAAGCAGGAGAAAAGAGATAATATTCAATATTGTAGAAATGGAATACTGTATTGAATGGCAGTCCGCTGCAATTTGAATTTTCTCACCTCTATTGTTGCAGTCACCAATGTGCGCATATCTTGGAGTGCTTGTTCAGTCCTCAGCGGGGTGATAAATGTAGATTGGCAAGTTCTCAAAGCCTTGTCGGGGCTGTTTCGCTTGACAATGTTCTTGAACAAATAAATAGGAACTTGTTTTCTACGGAGTTGTTGTTCAATTGTATCAAACAAGGCTGCAAAAGTCTCGAACAAGTATAACTTGTAACCAATGAAATGTTAGAATGGTTAATTTTTTTAGAGTGAAGAAGAATAAGCAAAGGGACTTAAAGTGATGGAGATAATAGAAGGAGGCGAAGATACCTGTGCTTTGTCCTCTACGGAGAGGCCATCCTTAATTTCAAAGACAAACTGTGTTCCGGACTTGCGTGCAGTAGTGACAACAGCTGCAAGTGTTCCAATTGTATAGTTATCTGTGCTACGGAGGAGTTGTTTTATTGTAGTATTCGGTATGAACTTGAACTCGTTGCAAACTGGAGGTATGTTCTCTATGGTGTTGTTGTTATTCAAGAGAAGAATGTAGTCACAATCTCCACGATCGTAATTGGTCTTCGGCGCTATGTCAAATTCTTTTATGTTGACTCCTTTGGATGGTAGAAGCTTTTTTTGATGTGCCTCAATTTGATGTCCAATCACATTTAGTGTCACGGTCATTTCACCTTCTTTGTCAGTTAAATCTATGCGTAGAAGCTCTTTGTTCAGGTCTTTGTTGAGTATTGCTTTGTATGCAACGATGACATCCCCTTGAAACAAAGTGCCAACCTTGACTGTTGAGGTCATCGATCGATGTTGGTGTACATGGAAGCGTCTGTTGCCTGCAAAACAAAATGTAAATGCATGAATGATATAGCAGGTTGTGAAGCGATGGTCGACAAGATATCTGTAATTTCTTACCTCTTTGCTTCCTTTTGTGGTGGTTCATTCGCGGAAATGGTTTCCAAGTTCCTCTTCATCTTGTTGTCCTGGGAAGAATATTAGAAAAATGAATTTCAGTGAGTATAGACAAAAGAACAAAGTCCAATTTGTTAGCAAAAAAAAAAAAACAATGGATTGTTGTTTGTAGGAATGAATTTTCAAAGATAAAAAGGTGTGATAGTGTTATAAAACATAGTTTTTTTTGCAATGGAATACAAACAGGCAATGTATAGAGGTTCCATGGAAGTGGTACGCATTGAAAAACCATGGCAAAGAGTAAGGAGCGAACCTTTTTTTTATTTGTCAAACTAGATGAAATGGAAGATTTTTGCTAAACAAAGCGGTTGTTGCAAGAAGGAACAAGTTTGAGCATAAGTCATAGTCAAAGTGTTAGAGGTTGATATAGCATTTGTATAATGTAATATTATTAGTAGTAGATATTATTGGAGTATTAAAAAAAATGCACAGTTTTTGTAGTGATGGAAAATATGTCTAATAATAAGTTTTTTTAAATACCTTAAGTATCCTGAAATTGTTGTGAAATTGATGATAGTTGTTGCGATGGAAAAAATAAAAATAGTTCTTGTGAAAGTAAGAGCGGGTAGAAAATTCGTAAGTACAGGAAAGTGCTATGGAACTGCGAAGTTGCTTTGGTTGAAGTTGGGAAAATAAAGTTTTAGTTGTCCATGTCAAGTGCAAGGAAAATGGCAGAGTGGTCAGTCCAATATACATGTCTTTGAAATATGTGGCTGGAGTTATTGCAATTTGACCATATGTGGTCGATATGTTTTTTAGTGAATGGATTTTCCTTTGCGATGCAAAAATGAAAGTTGTAATTGGACATGTGTTTATTTAAAAGCTCAGTAGTATTATTATGTTTTTGCATATCGATATTGAAGTCTCCAAATATGTATGTGCATTGTTTTTAGATGAGTTTGATAAAGCTTGATCAATAATTGCAAGGATATTGTGAAGTGTCGCATTTGGAGCTGCATAAAGATTTATAATTGTTAATTGTTTGTCATGGAGATGAACAATAGCAAGCAATGCTTCTACTTTTGCGCCATGAAATTGCATTGTGTGCAGAAATGGTATATGCAATTTAGCGGAAATCATTATACCGTGTACATGATGTGTGTGTATGTGATGGAAGTTTGAAAGTAGATTGTGTGCATTGCTATCAGATATGTGTGTTTCTTGTAAGCACAATATGTCAGATTGCATTAAGCTAAAGTCGTGTATGACGTCTTCTACATGAGCATGAAGGCTTCGGGTATTCAAAGAACAAAGTAAAGTGCATGGGTGGATATCAGCCAAGAAGAAATCATTTTCAACTTGCCATTGTGCTTGAGATTCGAGGCGATTCATTTCAATAGTAACTTGTTTTCTTATGTTGAAGTTTTTGTTTGTCAATGGTTGCAGCAAATACAAGCTTTCTATATTCTTCACACGCGATAGGGCTGTGTAAGTCAATCCATGTCTCGTGACCCCAAGAGGGCTAAAGGCAAGTCCATCTAATGTAAGTCCTTGGGATCTGTGTATCGTGCGGGCACATGCAAGTTGGACAGGGAATTGGCTATGAATTGTCAAAGTTTTCTTATTTGGAGAGTGTTGTAAAGGCCTTGCAATCTGTAAGATAGGCACAGATTGTGGGTCAATGTTGGCAGGACGCAAGTGTGCATGTTTGGCAATTTGATGTTGGCCAATGCTTAAATCATTGAATCGGATCCATATGATGTCCTGATTTTTTGTAGTAGTGTAAGCATCAAAAGTGCCATCTGACCCATTGACCAATCCGTCTTGGATATCATAGTTACCAGCAAAGAGTTCAACCAAGATGCCTTTTTAAAAGCAATTGTCTTTGGAAGGCAAATTGTCTTAGCGTATGCATTTGTTTCATCATACAAAGAATCTTGTTCGTCAATTGCATTGATGACAATCTCCACTCCATGCATTTGTGAAAGCATTTTCTTGTTATGGTCATTGACATCTGTGTTTTTAAAAAAAGGTATGGAAAAGAAGGATCATTCGATGGTGGTCTATGACACCTATTGTTGAGGTATGAAATGTCAGAATATGTGTGTGAACATGTTCAAATTCTATTGAGGATGGAAACAAAGAGTTGGTCCTTTTGTCTGATTGTTTCAGTCAATTCATAGACCTTGACCTTGTCAGCCCAAAATTCATATGGAATCGGTTGTTTGTCTATACGAGGTGTTTCAAATATGAAGCAGTCATTCACAGGTTGGGCCTGGTAGAAATCGCCACAAAAGACCATGTCAATGTTCCCGAAGTGCACTGTGGGCGTTTGTTTTATATCCCTGAGTCGATTGTCAGTGTGATATAGTAATTGTGCACCGACAAGTGATATTTCATCTATAAAGACAAGTTGTAATTGTTGATAGTGCTTTGACAATGTATCTAGTCGTTTAGCACCCAGTGGTGTCAGCCGAGACTTGTTAAACGGTAATAAGAGTGTTGAATGAAATGTTGTGCCTCCAGCATTGTATGTTGCTTTTCCTGTGAATGCCAAAATGAGACCTTTTGGTTTTAGTGGATCACTTTTGGTAGAATTGCTATAGATATGAATCAAAGTCTCGAAGATCATTTTTGCAGAAACAGTTTTTCCTGTTCCTGCACCTCCTGTCAGGAAGAGATACAAAGGAGTTGTAGGATCGATATGTTTTTTCAGTGCAATGTCTTTTACGATTTCTTGTTGTTTTTTGTTTAACATTCTCATTTTTTTGTGATATAGTGCGTTGTCGGAGATGAATGGATGTTTTCGATTTCAAATAGTTTAGTTTTTTTTTTTGGGGGCGGTATCGAATGACATGAAGGAAGATCTAGATGTATGTCATATGTTTCATTGACTGGTTCGGTTTGTTGTTGGAAAGAGGATGTTGTGGAAGCATTGTTTGCTTCATTCTTTATGTCTTGAAGGGCTGATTTTATGTCACCCCATGTATTGTTGATATTGTGGACAAAGCGTGTCTCATTTTGCCATATAGTTTTATGATGGAAAACGTATGCATCTTGCCATGTCAATATGCCATTCTTGAGGCTTTCCTCGCTATTTTGGAATGGAACATATAACAAGACCTTCTCTCGACAATAATTCTCTTTGTCCACATGTTTGTTGTAATTGACAAATCGGATTACACGCTCTTTGCCTTTTTTGCAATCTGGTTTGCCATCTTTAGTATATCTAGAAACAAAATCAGCAAGGCAAATGTCGACAATTGCTTGTGGTCGTGCAATGTAATGGTCTATGATAGATCGACACATAATGCTTTCAGAGTCATCAGGTTCTTGACTCAATTGTTTTGGATGCTTCAAAATAAATGTTCGGTCTTCAGCACAAGAAGTGTTTATGAACATGCATTTCCTAGAACTACCATGTAAGGGTATTGACAAAACAATATGTGTTGCTTGTTGTGCAGACATCTGGTGCGAATTAAGCATTTCATTAGATAATTTTTGTATCATTTGGGCCGCATCAATGCACGATGTGTAGTGTTCTTTACGTATTCTTTTGAATGCTTTTGTGGTTGATCTATCGATTTTTGTCATGTATGAACTCACATAAGTTGCAGCTGCATATGCATTAAGGATAAATTGTGCATCTGTGTTCGCCTTCCATATTGGTGGCATTTTTTTGAAAAGGTATTGTTCCATACTTGTGATGGTTTTCTTTGCAGGAATAGTGTTGGTCACTTGATAGTGCTTTGGATAGCTTGTATGTATTCAACTTCATTCATGTTCAAATCATCTAGAAACATATCAAAGGAAAATGAGTTGTCATAGCATTTTTTTGCCAAAATTGAGAAAATGTGTTTTGCATTTTCGGATACCGATGGATAAGTGGTTTCTAGTGGTTCGAGTATTTGTGTTTGTTTTATTGGAGGCTAGGGGAAATTGTACCTGCATTTTTTTGTTTACCTTTTTTGCAACTCTGTGTATGGTGATGTTCATGCAATTTCGCTACTTTAGGAGCAAAAGATTATGTGTTACAAGTTATGTAGGTGTCGACAAAGTGTGAAATGGAGGAGTTTTTGTCTTTTCCATATACAGGTGCATCTTTTGTCCATACTAACCAATGGCTATGGGCATTTCCCGGCTTTGAAATTCAGTAACCCAGAAATAGTCAACAATGTCTCCAAAGAATGTATTATCGTCACACAACAATTTTTTGAGTGCGTTTAGTCGATGTTTATAGTAGCGAGTACATGTGATTGGATCATGTTTGATGTGAAAGTTTTTGTCATTATAATCATTAGGCTGCGGTTTTCCAATAGGAGAAGATTGCATATGTTGGTCATATAGGTTTGACAGTGCGAGTGAAAGGGGTTTCCAACAATGCTCGGCACTTGAAAAGGTCAAAAAAATGTTGGGGGTCCTAGTTGTCGTATCATGGCAAAAACATTTTTTTTTACTTGTTGCATGTAGTCTGGGGAAATCCGTATTTTTTTGAAGTCAATGTATCCAATATCAGATTTCAATAATTTTTCTAGGTTGGGCTTGTATTTAACATCTTTTGCTAAGAGTTTTCTTCCTTTCAGTTGCCCTTTTCGAATCCGAACCCAAATGCATGCTCGCACTTGGGCAATAATGATCTTAATTGCTTTGAAAAATAAGTTGGTGATATGATAAGCAAATGCCGATCAGTATGCAAGACTTCCCATTGAGCAATTTTGTGAAAAGAAATTGATTTCACAGCATTTGCGTGACGAGGTTCACCAAAAAAAAGAGTGGGAAAGTTCATTTCCTCTGAAAATTTATCTTGGAATATACCAAGTGGACGTTGAGCCTCTGCCGGAGCAATTTGTATTAGCTTATCTTGCAGGTCAACAATGCATTGCGCATTTGTAAATCCATGGACTAAAGTATCACCGATATATTCATTGTCACTTTCTTCGTCCGTATCACTATTGCTTGAAATTGTTTGATTGTCTAAATCAACATCAGTAATTGATGGAAGGAATCGAATCCATTCTTTATTGACATGAACTTTTTCCATTCGGTACAAAGTTGTTTTGCAAAGTTGATGCAATGCTTTCATGATGGCATTAGGTCGCACATTTCCTGTATGAAAGGCATCTTTGTGTTGCAAATGACGTTTGAGTTCGACAACAATAGTTTTTGTTTCTTCAACATGTCTTGGCAATGCTTTTTGTATTATATCCACATCGGAAGGCACATTTATTATGGCTCCTTTCAAGGTGAATTGTGGTTTTCTATGTGTGCAATGCCTTATTTGTGCAAATGTTATTCTCATAGCAACTAGCCTCTCTTCAAGATCACTAAGAACTGCTACAGAAGCAATCTCGGAGTTCAATTCTATGCGAAAAGGCGATGCAAGTTTTGGCAATGTTCCATTTCTCAAACATCTGTAGCAATCGACACATATGTTTTTCTGTTCTTTTAATTTTTCGTCTTTACTCAGATCAAAATATGTTTTTTTTTTTTGGATCTTTAAACATAGTCATGTTGGACTTGAATTTCAATTGCTTACAAACTAGACAACCATGTATTGGTGTATCATTAATTTTTTTTTGAAATTTTGTATATAAATATTAGATTTTGATTGCTTGTTTCCGTTTTGGCGAATTTCAATTTTAAGACAACGAAGTGAAATTCTAGAGTGGTTTATCACTTTTATTTTTTGGTTAATGGAGTGTTTTGAAGTTTGTGAGCATTTACTACTTTTTTGGGTTCGTATTTCATGTTTCATCTTGCGCAAAGAATTGGTTAATTGTGATCTTTGTGTCTTCTCATGCAAAAAGGAATTACAAGTAGTCAACGTAGTTGGCGATGCTTGAATCAAACCTTCATAATGAGAATGACCTTCATTCGAAAAAAAGTACAAAAGATTGTATGTGGTTGTTGGTTCTGATAAACCAGAATACACTTCGACAATGGTAATGGTTTGTGCATCCCATACTTGTATTTTTACATTAAAAATGATCGACAACCATTGTAAGCAAAATTGATTTCCTTCAATTCTTCCATTGTTATAGGGAATGGCGATGTTTATAATAAAGCCTTGCCAATCTGCAATGTGCGGTATGTTTTCAATTATAGTAATGTCAAGGTAATTGTGCAAGCAAGACAAAGCATGCAAATTTTGGGACAAATATGCATTGCAAAAAGACTGTGCAACATATCACCTCAGGCAATGAATGTCAAATTCATGATTGCACAAGTTGACAAATAGAGTCGAATAGGCTTTCACCACAGTTTAAAGTAGCATGCTTTATTTTGTGCAGGCCTGCATTCTGTAGACTACATGGTCAACATTGTTCCAATTAGTCTTTAGTGCAGCACAAGAATCTGAAATCGTGTTTCTTTCAAGTGTAACAAAGGAGTCAGTTTTTTTTTTCCAATACAATGGCTCATAATGGCCGCAACTAGGATTTGCATCATGAAACAACACACATAATGGAAGCAGATGGCTTTGTGCATTGAATTGGAAATAGTTATTGCCTGTTGTTTTTTACCAGACCCATATTGGTATGTTAAGCCATTTCGCCAACCAATTTATACAGAAGTTGTCGCCCATAGACCAATCTCGGTTGCATTTGCAATGGGCATTGCTGAAAGTCGCATTCGACGGAAATATGTTTGCGCATCGTGGATATGATGCAGAGCGTAAAGGGTGTCATGATCTAGTTCTAGATGGAGCGATTTAAAAGCATCTGCATCGCCTCTATGCAAAGAATGTAAGAAGTGGTCTATGATTCCAGTTCGGAGTTCAATAGAGGTATAACGAAAGTGTAACAAAACAACAAATGTATCAAATAAGCAATCACCCACGTTATACTTGAATGCAATGTCTCTAAAAAGGTTATGTTTTTTAACATGTCATCAATGTGAGCTGGTTTCTTTTTCGCGGGGACATAGCCTTCGATAGAAATGCAGATGGCAGCCATAGTTTTATTTTTGGTTTGTGTTCAGTCCAATAGCGAAAAAAGTAGCAACAACGAGAGCAAAATTCCCATAGCATGAAAGAGAATTCCAAACAATGAAAGCACACATTGTCAAGGGAAAAAGATATAGCATGTCGTACCTACAACGTATGTCTATTGAGTTCAACTTTGAAAGCCTGGATTATGGCAACAGAGAAGGGGTTTCACACACTGATGTTTGCTACACTATTCACTTTATGAATACGCTGCCTCCCTGCAAAAAAATGCACACATCAACTTCGTTGTTGCAGAGACACATGAAAACAACAAAATGCTGGTCCAGAGACAAGTAGAGCTAATGGAAACATTTTGCATCTATCCGAACCGTTTGTTTTCAAGATAAAGTCAGCCGGAATCACCTTGCAAGTGCGATTGGGCCACAAATCAAAGCATGTGAACAATGTCTTCTATAACGAGTCACTTTTGTATCATGTCCCCTGCAAAAAAGGAATGCAAACATCACTATCACCTGTGCAGAGACCCATTGAAAAAATTGAAGAGCACAGATGCAAGATATATAGATGTTGTAATATACACATCCCAACAACGCATTTTTTTCAGCCATTTACACTCTATATTATTTTATAAAAGAAAACATCCACATGTTTTTCAATATCCTAGCGTTTAATAATACATAGAAAAAAGTAGTTACGGTCGAATGGACCGATTTGTCAATGTCTATCATGGGTACATATGTCTGGATAGTTGTGCTACCATAAGTTAAAATAAGTCGGGAAAATGACGAATCACGTGGCATACAATAAATGGTGTTGGAAAATGACAAGAAATCAAATTGTGATAGGAGATAACCAGTTGCACAAAACCAGATGTGGACATGTGAGTTGTCTCCTTTGTCTCTCTATTCAGAAAGACCACACCATCTCGACATGAACCATGTCGAGGACAAAGTATGGAAGAAGAAAGACAGATCATCCCAAGAAGCACAATATACCAGAGACCGTTATAACAAAAAAACTACCTCTTTGGACCAAGATCTAAAGTGTGTTAAGGAATGCAATGATTGGCCATGTTTGTGATATAGCTTACACTTGTTGCAATGCATGTAAATCCCTGTCGTTCAACTAGACTAAATGCACATGATATTAAACCGATTCTGATTGCCTAAAGAAAATGTTGGTTGCCCAGCTGCATTTTGCGCTTCACATAGTTTTCAGAGCACATGAAAAATCAACAGAAATCACCTCAAGTTGTTCTGCTATGGAAAGACATGAAGACATGGATTCCTCTCATAGAGCATTTCTTTTTTGCTTTCAGTGAAAACGAGAAGCCTACTTGCATGAACGTATTATATAGCTTTAATAAGATGTTTTGGGAGCAATTTTCATTTGTTCAAGTTGGCAGTCAAGGAATAAGCCTTACTGTTTATTAACACATATGGTATAATTGTTTCGAACGAATAGAATTCAACAAAAAGAAAAAATGTATAGATATCATCTTCTGTTTCGAAAATTAGTTTAGTAACTATAAACTTTGTGAACCAGGTTAAGAGTCTGATTGGGAAGTTGACCAAAAAGGAGGTGTTTTGTGAACACAATGATGGCGTATGGAACTAAAAGCACCTAACTTGAAGATTGGAGTTGAAGTGCAGAAAACTGAAATTACAACATAGAAAATTGAAGTAATCTAAATTACATAGGTAAGGTTTTATTTGAAGGAGGTGAAATTTTGCACAATGATTCTAAACTCATGACCCCATAATTACAGTTTTGATTGGTAAACATCTACTTTAAGAATATATAAGACCCACATAACAATCTATCCACACATATTGCATGAATGTTGATCGGTTTTCTTTTCTCTCATACTAAAATGTATATTTTTACTTTCATCACAGAAGTTTTAAAAATCCATGAATGTCTATAAGCAGTCCATGATTCGCTGTGAAAAAGACATTAGCACTAACGATCACATAGTTGCTAGCACAAGTAAAATACAACAAGCAGGAGGAATCTAATCATGAACATGTTCATCACCTTAGCTACAATAGCATTGCAGAATGAGGAAACGATATATTCATTACAAAAACATTTGCATAGACACCTGCAAGAGTCGGTAATCACAGTCCTAGTGAAAATCAAAGGTTTGGTTTAGCACAATCCATCTTTTTGCCACTGTCTGATAATATCCAATCACAGAGAAAAAAGAATTTGGGAACATAAATTGTCTTGCGTCAAGAGTGTTTAGTAGGATGTACAGATGAGGTAGAAGTAGAGAGTTCTCATTTTCAGTGAGTGCTATAATAGGCGTTAAGTGATGTAGATAACACACAGTCTCGAATGTAATAGCATATAGTATTACAACTTTATGATGATAAGCTCGGCTATTTGGATTTTTTATCCATTGGAGACTATTGTTACAGGGTATTGCATTTTATGGCCATCTCAAACTCTTACAACATATAATGTCCAAGTAAACAAATACCAAAAACGTTTCCAAAAAAATCCATTATATGCATATACAACAATCATTATTATCCATGGGAAGACATTGTTTTGAGGCATTTTGTTAATCAGTTTGTGTGCGTTGTCTAAAATGTTTATACAGGCCTACGAGGAACTTGTAACTGCATAAACTGACAAAAAAATCATGTCCATAATGCTTTTAAGGGTGTCCATACTTGCCAAAACTCTTACGTTGATCCAAATAGAGAGTATGCTGGAAAATGTGAATTGATAGGAATTGGACAACAGTTCCTTGCTGTTTGGAAAAAGAGCTAATGTCTTGTGAGGATACTCATATCTTCAAAATGTTACCCTGTCAAAAGCACTTTGGAGAGGAATCAAACCTAAAACAAAGATCCTGATTTATGCATTTGGGTGTTTTGAATCAGATTGGAAAGCTATAAGTTGTATTTGGCTCGAAGGTCTCCAAGGCGCTTCCATCAAACCACCTACACTGTCCAAAATTTGAGAAAACAAAAGAGGGCACGTTTCATTGAGGCATTTAAATACATAGATCCAGAATATATGTGCTTCTTGAAAACTAAAAAATATGTGGCAAAATTTCAAAAATCCACAACCAAGGCGAACAAACTGCACACAGATGATGCTGGGTTGTACAAGACAACATTTCGTTAGATAGACTAAATTAAATACTAAGAACCAGTACTGTTGGGATCATGTTTGCATGCTGATTTCGAATAAAATCTCTTTGCAAAGGTATGACAGGTATGACAACATTTTTCTTGACTTGTAACCAGGCCATGCAAGGTAACAGAACATGATCATTGCTTTGAAGTGCAACATAGAAGACATCATAATTTTCCAGCAACTAGGGGGAACCGCATTCAAAGTAATTCAACAAGTAAGAGATTATTCACGATCAAATAAGACACAACGTTTGGATTCCTTTTGTCTATTGAGATGGGGAATCTCTTTTTGATGAATCTTATATCTTGGACTTACCCTTGAAGATGATAAGTTACTATAATGGAGAACTGAAATATTGTAACCACCTGCTTAGTAGATTCTTCTCGCTATTAGACTATCGCAATCATTAGGAGATTAAAAGTAAAGGACTTCATTGGGTACTCCAAATCCAATTTAAAGGCTTCCAAAATATTGAGCCTATAAATACTGCTTTTTTCATGCATTCTGTACTTGGTACCCTTTAAGGGGGAGGAGGATGGGTTCTTAAACTCTTCGGTTAAATGAAATTTGCAGAAATAGAGCCAGAATTAATCACATAGAATGTGGTGACCCTGTCTTATGTAGATAGGAGGAAAAACTATAAAAGTAATGCAACTATTTCAAATAATAGATGTGACCAATTTCCTAATCACAATATCTTCAATTGATGCAAAAAATTGAGTCCACATAATTTATCAAGTTAGGAAAAAAATCAAATGTAATCCTTCATACTTAAGAAAGTAGTGACTACTTAAATTTAGTATAAAATTAGTGATTCAGCTACAAGCAAAACCAAAAAAGCATATTTGTGTGTCATAGACACTCCCAATGCGTCAATATTTTCTTTATCCACAAAACAGTACTCAAAATGTGAGCATTAAAATGTAAATACGATTTCCATACCACAAACTTGAAATGAGTTAACTAAATTCTAAGCACAATATTTCCAGGCCTGAAATCAGTTAATTCAATTCTAAGCAGAATGTTTCTAACAAAAGAATAGCAGTTATCCATATTTTTGCAGTACCATAAAGGGGTACAGGTAAAGGCAATTTTTTGGAGTCACATCCATCTCTTCTCTTTGTTTTTCAAATCTTACAGTTAACTATATTGGGGTCAGAAAGAAATAAATCACAGTATTTATTTTTCTAACTTTTTTCCTGAAAACATCAGTAAACTTACAAATGCTGCTTTCATTCATGATTAGCTATAAGTTTGTAGCAACGCATTGCCCTTGAGAACTTCCATTGTCAAATCTTATAATGGCACATGGATTTTGTAACCTTAGCACTACAAATTGGAACCAGGTATTGTACATGTACCACTGAATGAAGAATCTCAGCGTTCTTTGGCCCTTATGCAGTAATTCCTCTGGAATTTCAATGTGGTCGTGAGTGTGCGTCCATCCTGGATTTATAAAAAGGCTCTCTGAGTCTTTTCCTTGAATGCTTTGATAAATTAAAATCTGCAAAAGTTTGCCTTCCACTCTTGGGAATGTGTACATTTCTTTTGTGAGAGTAGTCTTCTCTGTCAGCATAAAGGGGCTCGATTACAAAATCACCAGAATCGGTGCCATACACCTCGTCAAGATTTTTATGTCAGTCTCCCTGCTGTGCAGAATATTTTGTGGATTTCAGATTGTGATTTTCCTTTGTTTTGGAAGGATAATTACAATTACCCTGCTCTGAGTTGGAAGATAATGCTGAAACGGAGTGGGTAACTATGGAAGGTTTCAGAGCAGGATGATTATAATCACCTTTCTGTGAGTTGGAAGATAATGCTGAAAAGGAGTGGGCGACAATGGAAGGTTTCATTTTTTGATTTGCCTTTGTTTTGGGAGGATAATTATATTCACCCTGCCTTGAGTTTGAAGATAATGCTGAAATGGAGTGCGCAGCCATGGAAGGGTTGGCGCCATGATCCTTCAGGTTATTAGAACGGGTATGTGGTTGTGATTTCCCTCTCCTGGGCTTGGAATGTTTGTTTGATTGTTGTTGTTGTTGATGTTGAACACTTAACACACATGACATCTTAAAACAGAGCAGAACCAACAAGCAGATAAGCCCCAAACTGCATAACTATGCTGGAAGATGTATCTAACCTAAAAATGGAAAGAAGCAGGGGAGTATAATCAACAAGCTTGAGGCTACAGACTGTCAATTCCAAACCAAGGCAGAGGGCCAGGAAACATTGACCATTGTATGTAGAGAAGGCGCCGAAGAAATAAAGAATAAAATGGTTGCAGGAAACTGCCACGCACACAATGACCTACAGACAGACGTCATTACCAGAGCAGGTTTTTACGATTAAGCTTTCAATAGGAGAAGTCAGTCGCAGGCACAGAAGCTGCAATAAGTAGATCAGATTTATGATTCACTCTATTATTTTTCATTTTACACATCAATTTCTGTTAGTTTCCACTGATGAGCTAAGATGCGAAACTAGAGCCTACAGTCTGACGCCATCGCCACAGGGGTTTTTTACTGTTAAGTCTTCAATTGATTGAAAAGAGTTGCCCAAACTATTGGGATTTCTGTAGAAAGAGCCGTTCAAGTAAAAACCAGGCATATGGGGGCAGGGGCGAGAGCAAAAAGAAACTGTTGCAAACCAATAAAAACAATAAAATGAAGAACAACTGTACCAGAACAATAATATGCCGCTAGTGCAAAGGGAAAAAAAACACAGCAAAGCACAGGAAAACGAATTCTTACCAAGGTAAAACAGTCTCCAATCTGCCAGATCTATTCAACACACCAGAGTTATCAGCCCAATGTCGTTCACATCAGCCTCAGAGTCTGCACAGATTCATATAAACAACTAGCATCCACTAAAAATAAATGTCATAAATAAGATTTATTCCTGTCAGAGCAGTGGTGTAATCATGATATTTATGACATTTATTGTCTTTTCTAATGTTCACACTATGCATAGGAAAAAAATTCAGAAAATCATTTTTTTAATGTAAAAAATCTAAAAGGCCTATAAAATTAATTCAACCAATCAGGAAATTGCATTAATTGTTTAAAAATGAATAAATAAATATACATTTATAGAAAACTATACAATAGATATATAAAGTGCCACTTGGAATTTTGCAATTGGCTTCTTCATACAAATGAAATGATTTTTTGGTGCCTATAAGACCTGCCTAGGATAATAATATTGTGTCCATAATTTCAGCGACATTTTATCGCAAACATTAACTTGCATGTCATTTTCTCTAGATAATATGACAACTGCATATATACATATTTAAAGTAATATAACAACATTCATGACTCCCTCATCCCAGCCATGTTTTACACGAATGAGGAAGTGAAATGGAGGGAAAGGATGAGGGGTTATCAGGAAGGGGTTTGATGGAGAGGTAGGTCATTGTGTTGCAATGTATAGTCTCTATCTTACGAGTATTATTCACAGGTGGTGCAATATGTCTTTAAAGAGGACAAAGTAAAAAAGGGGAAATTTGAAAAGGTTCCATGTTTGAGACCCAACTGAAATACATGTATCACACATCTTCCACATGTCAAATTATAAGACCTTAATAATATTGGTTATTTGTGAATTTTATTTGTTTACACCAAATCCACAACATGGACAAAAATCTACTCGACATCACAAAAAATGTGTGAAGTATCCCAAATGAGGTGACGGGGACGTGCTCTCTGATTTTTTATGTCAAAACTGCATAGTCAAATGTGTTTTCCTAGTGGTCTAAGGTCTCATATTTGAGCGCTTCCGATACACCGAAGCAATGAAGCACCCCTAAAAATGAAAATACCATTTCAAGCATTTGGCACTCTTTCTCCTCCTTGCGCTTCTCAATAAAAACTTTTTGAGAAAGAAGCTTCTTGTGATCTCTCTGTATTGTCTCAAGTAAGACGGGTACATGCAAAGTCATTTTTTGCTTTCTTAATGGTTTGGGGTTGTATGAGACTTCTAACCTTGTTTAAACACTTTGCAAGAATAGTCAAATGATTTCAAATTTTGTTTGACTCAAGGTCCTGCACAAACAATCCATGGAGTAGCTTAGATTAATGTTTGACACGTTCCCAACTTTTTAAAATTATCATCATAAATGAACATGTCATATTTTTCTAAGATGACGTGTTCAATTCATATGATATATTTCTAATGAAGAATGCTAAAACAATTTTTATTATGTTAATAAAAAATGTAGTAATGTAAAAAATGTAAGAATATTTTACACCAACTATTTTATGTTTAGTCATTTTAGGTTAGACATTTCTAAAATAACATGCAACCCTATAAGCAGTTTGTTAAGTAAATTAAATTTTCTATAAATAACTTTAGAGAAATGTCAGCTTTTACTTTGGCATTAATGAATAGGGTATATGGTCAATAATCATGTTGCATCATAGTGGGTAGGACTCTTTATTTTTTTTGCAGGGATATTTTATAATGCAATGCTATGTAAAGGGAGTCTTGGTGGTAGCGTTGTAGGGCTCTGCTCGCATCTTCCAACCATCTTTGTTCCCTGGCAACCCTTGCATTTTCCTTGTCCTTCTTTCCTTCCGAAAATTCCACTTTGCAATTCTCTCTTCCCTCGGCTTTAGGGTTCCCAACTGGCGCGGCTTCTCTTAGCGGACGTCCTTAGGTCAAAGTGATACCCTGCTTTTCTCTGTATTCACTGGTCATCATTCCACTCTTGCGAAGGACGCAAATCACACTTCTTGAATATTGAAGACACGTTTTCACATGAAGTTTAAAAATATCGGTTATAAACTCAAACACATATTCCAGTAACACCATAAATTCCATTTAAAGGGATGCACCTATGTACAACAAAGAAGCAAAAATCATACCAGGAAAAAACACTTGGAATTCATCAGACAGATCCTTAAACATAACCACAACTCCTTCCCACCAGCCATCATTCCACCAAGCATCTACTGCAGTTCCAACTTCAAAAATGCCAAGACTATTTTCAGGTGGGCAAGGCCGAATGGTAGGATGACCAGCAAGTCTCATACCCAACTTATCAAGAAGGGCTATTCTAAAAGAAGGAACCCATTCCTGCAATACAAAAATAGCATAGGGTAAGACATTAAGAGTTTATTAAATAAAGAGTATAGGAACATTTAAACCTAGAAAAATAATAGCTTATAAATAAAGAAAGCTAACTTCTAAATTGCCACTCCCATCTTCATTCAACACATCTTTGTACCAAACCTTTATTGATGAGGCGCCCTCTTAATTATTGTGCTAAACCAACAACATCTGATGCCACTATCTTGACACAACAATTCAATCTTCTCGCCAATATCAAAAGACATGGATTGTTGTTCACATGCACCACCTTTTTTCCCGATTTCACCGACACCCAACGAAAAACATCTTCTTTCAGATATGCAATTTTCTAGACTTCCATCTGCTCCACCATCCAATGCCTCTTTGTAAATGTTTCCTGAGATGGTTTTATTTTTCTCTCCTGTTTTTCTCCCATAAACGATGATCGAAGCACCAAGAAGCTTTCGGGTACATCTATTTTTCCTTGGATGTTTATTCACTCTTGTCCCAGTAGCCACATCTTCATCCAAGTCAAAGCTATCACTAAGCTCATGTTTGGAATAATCTTGCAGATCGGCCAAATCAATACTTTTGATCATTTTTTGGTGCCAATAACCTTCCATCTCATTTAAATTAAAAGACTTGATACCCTCATTGTTAAAATACCTAAAGAAGACATATATTTGAGCCATAAATTCATATGGGAATTTTGCCAAGCATTTCTCATAGTGCTCAAGAGTAAGAATTTTAGCATGTCCATCAACACATTCAACACTGAGAACTTAAGGAAATGGAGCGATAAAAAGTTCTGTTTCATGAGTTGGTGGAGGGGGGATAGTTCCAACCACTTCGTTATTTCGATGAAACCAGCGGACCCTAACTTTCTTATGAGCTTTCTTGTCTTCATACATATCTTCTAAATATGCTATATGATGAATTTTTTTCTTCAGCCATGACATAGACATAATTTTTAACCTGATAGGAAAATAGAACAAAAATTAGATCCTGAACAACTTAAATTTACATCAAACACTACACTGTAGTCAAAAGAATAAAAAGACAAAAAGCATACCAAAGAAACAGTCTTCAGACCATAATCAAATTTTAAGCAAAATTTCATGTGTAAACTTAAGACCTGCATAAGTTTAATTGTGATGTAAAAGATTATAACATGATATTCAAAGAAACAGTTCTAGGGAACTTTTCTTACTGAAATAGTAATGCCACTTCGCCGAAAAGACTCGTAATGCCTCAAACGCTTTCTAGAAGTCCATGAAGAACCTAGCCATGTAATACCCTTGCTGGTAGCTCTGGTCTTCCTTTAAATTTTATCCTGCAAACCATGTCACTGACATCAGCAACTTCAAAAGACAAGTAAATAGAAGGACTTCTGTAATCAGAAAAGGTATACCTTGACAAGAAATGGAGGAGTGAAAAACCTCAGTTGTTACCTTGTAATTATGAACATAGCTGTCCAGATCATCCATATCTTCCCCATTTGAAAGATCGGTGTCTGAAATTCGAGATGCTTCGTGTCTAAATTTTGAATATATAAAAAAACATTAAATTGGACTCCTTGTGCAAACATTTAATAGGGAAAGAACTTGTAAAAATCCAACCAGCATTAAGCACATCCCAAAATGTGAAACATAAAAATGACATGAATAACCAAGGTATGTACTATATTCTTAAACAGTGAAAAGGCTTAATTAAAGAGTGTAATGGTAATAGAGAAATATGCAGCTTTTGGGAAATCCACTAAAAAAGGATTCATGAGAACCAGATAAAGCATGCTTGCAAGCTAAGTCACAAGGTTCGGTGAGGATAAAATTCGGATTAAGTTCGACGAGGATAAAATTCACCAAAAAAAATCGTGATTAAATTCGACTAATATAAATTAACAAAAACTTTTTGTAAAAAAATAATCCACAAAAATTTCGAATGCCACATTTATAAACCATGATTCTTAATATTTGATATTTAAAAATATATATCATTTATTAAATTAATTTAAAATACTTTGAACTTTGTAAAAGTTAAAGCTGCAATAGTTTCTAAATTTTAAAAAGGTATTACTAACTAATAAAATACATAACATTTAATAAAGCAATGAAAATGTAAAAAAATAAAAAAGAACGAAACCAAAATAAATATAATAAAAGCCTTCAAAAAAGACTAAGCGTAAACCTAAAAACTTAAATGTATGGCTTTACTCAAATAAGCTTGAGACCAATAGTAATGTGGCGGTACCCACAAGTGTATTTTGGTGTCTATTTAAATAGATCCAAGAATAGAAGCCTACAAGTACAAAGTAGGAGTGATAGAAAGGAGGGCACATGTTTGCACATGGGAATCCTATATATTTGTCTCAAGCAAGCACAACATGCTCAAAAACCCTGATGATATTATAGTTTTTATTCTTCGTGAGATTTTTTCTTCCAAATAACATGAATAAATTTGAATCTAATGCCTGTTATAAAGTTCCATGTTAGAACTTAGACATTGAAAATCGGTGCCTAGTGACATAGCTTGCAACTACAAATTGGAAACTAATAAAACTTTTAAGCAACACTTTGAAGTAAAACATCAAGCAAAGAATGAGGAACAAAGTCTACTATACATACATTTTGCAGAGTAGATCACAACTGCATGCAATTTAAATTAAAAACAATAGTATGGAAAATGATAGTATCAAATTCTAAATGCCTTCACATATAGCATCAAGAGATTTCACCATGTAAGAAGAAAAAACTAAAATGATTACAAATACAAACAGGTCGATCCACCTCAAATGCAATCCATATATTACCCACTAAGTGAAGAGAAGCACTAATGAGTTGCTTGATTTTTTTAGTCCCACTTTACTCCAAGCTTGTGCTTTCAGTTCTATATGAAAAGGTATTGCCAATTCTACCAAACTCATTGGAAAAACACCTAAATATAGGTGTCGAATAATGATTCAAGGTGCCAAAATCCCACTTGTGACCATGCATGGAAGGATCTTTCAAGTGTATTTTGGTAAATATTTAAATAGATCCAACACCCAAAGCTTGTTATCACAGTAGAAAGTAGGAGTGATAGAAAGGAGGGAACATGTTTGCATAGAGGAATCCTATATATTTGTCTTGACATGCTATGATGATATTGTAGGGGTTTTATTCTTGTGACAAAAGCTCTTTCATAATCATCAACTCCATTTCAAGATTTGACCTTAAATGCGTGTTATAGTCCATGTTAGAGTAGACATTTCGCAAGGCCTAGAGCATGCTTCTAACAAAATTTATCAACACTTCCTTTCACTACAACCAAAAATAGTAAAACATCATAGAAAAGAACTCAAACAAAGTCTACACAGTGATCTCTTGAGAGTAGATCATCTTCAGTAGGGCTTTGTCGAGATGACCTATAGGAAAATGCATAATTACATGACTCAGGAAAACACCTGTAAGGAATCCTGATGTCATAAATGTCGGAACCTCAGCCATAAGAGTTTCCAAAATGCCTTAAGTGAATAAGAATTCCACTGAGGAATTAAGGAATTGAATCCACGATGTCATAAAATGTCAGTGCCCCCACCTCAGCCATGCAATCCATATATTACCCACTTAGTGAAGAGAAGCACTAACAAGTTGCTTGATTTTGCAGTCCTAGGTATTTCAGTTCTATATGAAAAGGTATTGCCAATTCTACTAGACTCATTGGAAAAATACCTAAATATAGAAGCTGAATAATAATTCAGGGTGCCAAAATCCCACTTGCTATGCATGGAAGGATCTTTCAAAACCACTTGTAAATTTTAGCAATATCAGCCCCAACAACTTGTTATCACAGTCTTGCTACCAAACAATCTTCAACTACCATTCACAGATAAATAAAATAAATATGAACACTTTAACACGAATGGAACAGTAATTTACTTTACAAAAGCCAATGAATCTATACTCTGAATTTTGAATAGATCCAAAAGAAAATTACTTGTGCCTTGTGATCATTTTTTTAATTGAATTCCTCTTTGAGATGGCATATAACCTAACTATGTAAGTACCACCACCACACAAAGGAAATTTGTCTGAGACTTAATTGCCTCCAAGTCCTTGACCAGCAAATAAGAAAAATGCAGGGATATTTTATCATGAAATGCTCTGTAAAGGGAGTCTTGGTGGTAGCGTTGCAGGGCTCTGCTCGCATATTCCAGCCATCTCTGCTCCCTGGAAACCCTTGCATTTTCCTTGTCCTGCTTTCCTTTCAACAATTCCACTACAATTCTCTCTTCCCTCGGCTTCAGGGTTCCCAACTTCACGGCTTTTCTTACAGCGGTGCCCTTCTGGTCAAAGTAATACCGTGGTTTTCTCTGTATTGTGCTTGCGAACATTTTTGTCATCCTTGAGCACTCAAAAAGTATCTCCGGGAGATATTTGGTAAACCCCCAACTTTTCATTGAAATCGACATTCAACATTACATTGTCGGCCTTGATGTCCCTATGGATCACACGCTCCTTCCCAATATTCATGAAGATAAACGAGAAAAGAGGCTATGTCACATGCAATATTGTACCTTCGATCCCAATCCAAATTAGTCTTCCTGCACATAAATGTTTATCCAGACTTCCCTAAGGCACAAATTTGTAGATGAGGAGGAGATCAAAAATTGCATGGCGCCATCCGAGCAGCTGCACGAGGTTATGTCCGCAAAATGCAGCCTTTTATACACTCCTTTGAAACCTCCCTTCCCGAGCATTTCATCTTTGTTGAAATTGTTGGTTGCAGAGTAGAGCTCGATGTAGGAAAATTTATGGGGGCCCTAAGCAAAGCGTTTGTCGAGCTCCCTTCTTTTATATGCAGACACAATTTTAATGAGGAAAGAGAGGAAGATGGTGATAAACAGTTGAAGGCTTAAATGTTATAGGTGATATTCACCACATGATTTCAACGTATTTTTCCTAGACTCCTCTCCACCGTCTATTTTGTAGGATGTGTCAGACCAAACAGGTCTTAGTTCACTACAAGAACGCTCTCCAGCGTAATAAAGCACTTTTTGTCTCATGTCATGCATCATTTTCAAGGGTAAAGAGTGTTACTTTTTCTTTAATTTAAGGAGTGTCATGAGACAAGGACACGATTCTCAAATAATATTAAAATCATAATATGTTATTTCTTTGATCGAAAAGTGTATTTTTATAGATATAAACATGTAATTACAATGATGATTGTTAAAAGATGGTGGAAAAGTCACACCCCAAAATACCAATCATATCGAGGCCAACAAAGCCTCAAGAGGGAGGCCAATTAAATCAAAATAAAAGTGCGGATCTCAATCAAAAAGAGGGAAAATAAAATAAGGAATATGAAAACAAAAGGTGTGTAGCTAGAAAACTAGGTTACAAAAATGAGCATGGCAACAAGAGACGGAGGCGAGAGGACTTTCTAGATCATCTCCTAGCTAGAATTTGGATGACTCGTGTCGTGGGATGGGATCCCATTTAGTTTTATCTTGTTGTTGTTGCTTACGCTATTGATCGAAATTATCCGGTTGTTGAGAAGGAGAAATATCAAGGGCTAACCAAAAAAATTGTCTTGTTGAGGAGAAGACTAGCCCACTCCACTAAGGCGGCCAAAAATTCCACCCTAAATGGGGAGGGGGCCAATATCAAGAGGGCCAACATCATCAAGGAGAGGGCTCTGCCGACTCTAGGAGCGACGCTTGTGAAACCCCGCCCTCGGGGAGGAGGGGGAGAATGGTCTAGCCAAGATGACAAGTGGGCGAGTAAGAACATTAGGAGGAACATGACCGACCACACAGTGGTGATGGTCTAGTGGTTGAGCAAGTGTTGGAGGTGTTCAACCTCCAATCATTCTTTCTCGACCTAGCTATGAATCTGGAACATCACAATAGAGAGAGTAGCCACTTCATTAGTAATAAAAAAATCTATCTATAGGAACATTATTAAATATGACATTATTTAGACTATCTTTCCAAAGGTGAAACAAAATATTAGCTCAATATGTGCCAAAATTGGTCGTAAATTACAGGTACCAAAGCCAAGTGCCCCATGTAGACACAAAATCATGCACTTTGGGTAATTATCTATTCCTAGAACTTGTATATTACTATTCATATGATTCCTAAGTTAGAAAAGTACTAATTAACCCATGTCTTTTACCACCTTTCTTTTCTTTCTATTTCTAATTTCAGTCTTGTACCCTTACTTGGTCATTCTACATCTTTACCCTTCAACATTTTTCATCCTGGACACCAACGCCCGACCGGGATGCAACACTAGTTGCCCCTCATACCCTCACGGGCACTCATGTCTTCTTTGTACTTTACTCACGCTTTTGGGTCCTTTCATTTGTTTTGAGCATTTTACCTTTTGGTAGTTGGAATTTTCGGGTTTAATTAGGAAATTTGAAGCAAAGGAATCATATAAATATAAATTTATGTGACCATAATGAAGGACCAAGAACTACACACTATCTATTGCCACCTAAGGTTGTATCCATCTAAGCATCTAAGAGATCCATTTACATCCATCTACCGCCATCATAAGGGACACTGAGGGATAGTTTTCACATCACAAGCATAGGAAGGAAGTTCATTCTATTCCATGCACACATTTATTACATTCTACATATAGATACTTGCTCACTATCCAAGTGTGACATGCACAAGATCCACCTAGGGCATGATATCCACACACACACACATATAACTACATTGAGTCTGAGATGTAGTGTAACGCTCAATCATAAGTTCACCATTGAGACGGTTGAGGATATTACAGAACCCTCATTCTCCATTTTTATTTTTTGGGATTTGATGTCTATTTGAGGGTTTTATAGGTTCATTCTCCTTGTAGATTTTCAACGACGTTAATGATCTTAGTGCGACCTTGGAGGGACCAAATCACATTAATAATGAACATCTTTCAACACCTCAAAGGTGGTTTTTCGAGCTTTTGCAAACCCAAGTGCCTAGAATCATAACTAGGGCACCCATGGGCTCCCCTATCTCTCTCTCTAGGTGCCCCCTGTCTAGCCTGTTCCTCCAGTTCTACATTTTTATGTGCTCTAGTACAATGATCATGCTTTGTCTTTTCCGGTTTTCAACTCTGTGCATTCTTCAAAACTACGAAAATCAGTTAAGGCTTCTCATCCCTCTTTCCATTTAAGGTTTTATTAGTTATTCCTGCTATAACATTTAGATTAGGCTTATGTATTTAAATTTTAGCTTAACCATTTTTGTGAACCCGACGCCCATCTACTGCGGTGTTCCATATTAGAGAGCAGTTAAAGGTTAGAGGATGACACTAGAATTTCCTCTCTACACTACTTCTATCATGGCGTAGGATTACCCAAAAAACCAACATTTCAGAGCACTCTACAAATTTGGGAAGTGGTTAAAGGTTGGAGGATGACACTATACTTTCCTCCCTACAATTGTTCTACTGTGGCGTGAGATCGCCCAAAAAACTTGCACTTCATCGACATTTACATGATCCTTTCTACACTCTTCCCTCAAACACGGATCAAAGTGCACATGTTCATTTTCATACTTTCAACATTTTACACACTTTATGTACTTAATTCTTACACATTTTGATCATATACATGCGTATTTGAATACTTTATCATTTTTTTAATTGCGAAGTGCATACGTATTTGAAGCGGTAGTCAATATCATTCCACGACATTAACATGACAACAAAATCACACACATCAACATTGATGAAAGGTACATCAAAACATATAAACATGTACTTCTGCCCTAAGTTCATTTTTATCATCACTTTTTTCACTTTCTTCTCCTTAGCATCCACACTTCACATTTTATCACTCCACACCTTGTCTTATCCATCGTCGTGCTCTTTCTACATCGATCTACATGGTTATCATGTCGCGATCTCTATCTACTTTATGTTACCAAGATTTACGCTCACCAACATAAAGTGGGGCAAATGTAGACATAAAATCACACACTTTGGGTAATTATCTAGACTCGGTTGTAAACTACTATTCATATGATTCCTAAGAAAATTACTAATCAACCCATGTCTTTGGCCACCTTTCTTTGCTTTTATTCTACTTTCAGGTCTTGCACGTTTAGTTTCTTATTCGGATCTTTACCCTTCACCATTTTTCATCCCACACTAGTGCTCAACCCCGGACACCGGTGTCGGGCACCCTCTACCCTCTCGGACGCTCCTTATCCTCTTTGTACTTTACTCACACTTTTTGGGTCCTTTCTAGTTGTTTGAGCATTTTATATTTTTGGTAGTCTTCCTTTTCTTTCGGTGTATTATGAAATTCAAAGTAAAGGAATCATATAAATATAAAGTTATGTGACCATAATAAAGGACTAAGCACTAAGCACTATCTCTCACCACCTAAGATTACATCCATCAAAACATCTAAAAGATCCATTTGCATTGATCTAATACCATCACAAGGGACTCAAAGGCTTGTTTTCTACGCATCACATGCATGGGGGAGGGAAGTTTATTCTATTCCATGCACATATTTATGACATTCTACATCTAACTAATTGCTCACTATCCAAGTGCGACATGCCTGAAGAGCCACCTAAGCCATTATTTATTTACACACATAAAACTACATTGGAGTCCGAGATGTAGTGCAACACTCTGATCGTAAGTTCACCATTGTGATATGAGGATAGTCCAACCCCTCATTTTGCATCTTTATTTTTGGGATTTGATGTCTATTTGAGGGTTTTATAGGTTCATTCTCCTGTAGGTTTCAGCAACATCAACGATCTTGAGTGCGAATTTGGAGCGACCAAAGGTGACTAATAATGAACATCTTATGACATCTCGAAGGTGGTTTTCTGAGCTTTCTGCACAGACTCGAGCACCCAAAATCAGGACTAGGGCACCGCTTGCACCTTTATCCCTCTCCAAGTGCCCATGTCTAGCTTGTTCCTTTAGTTCTATATTTGTTTGTGCTCCGAAGTATGATGGTATGTGCTTCGTGTTTTTAGTTTTCCAACTCTGTGCATTCTCCAAAACTCATAAATCAACTAAGGCTTCTCATCCCCTCTTTACACTTAGGGTTTAGCCTCTATAATGCAATATACTCTACCTCTGTAGTAGACAAAGCCACAGCCTTCTGCAATCTTGAAATCTAGCTAAGCTTTGTCATCCCGCATACTTGTGAAAATATATCCAGTAGTGCTCCTCCTACCTACCATCTAGATCTCTAGCCACATAATGAAATATCCGAACAGCATAATTGCATGCTAGAAGTCCCTCTCAAATATCTAGGTATCCATTGGACTACTTTCCAATGCTCTTTACCTGGATTAGCCATAAACCCTCTCACAATTCCCATTGCTTGTGCAATACGGTCTAGTACAAACCATGGCATACATAAGACTTCCTATCATTGAAGCATACAAAACATGTGCCATGTACTCAACCTCCTCGTGTGATGAAGGACACTGATCTTTACTTAATTTGAAGTGTCTAGCCATAGGTGTACCAATAGGTTTTGAATTTTGCATGTTAAACCTTTCCAACACCTTATTAATATAAGCTTCCTGAGACAAATATAATTTCTTATTTTTCATGTCTCTGTGTATTCACATTCAAGGATTGTTTTTGCGGCTCCTAAATCCTTCATTTAGAAAATGTGTGAGCTAGCTTTCCTTAAGCTCACCAATGTCCCGCATACTAAACCTACAATAAGCAATATCATCCACATACATTAACAAAATAATATAGCTCCCATTTCCAAGTTTCTTGAAATAAACACAATGGTCGATTCACATCTCAAGTAACCATGCTCATGCATAATACTATCAAATCTCATGTTCCATTTCCTTGGATCTTGCTTGAGTCCATATAGGCTCTTTTTCAACTCGCAAACCAATTTCTCCTTACCCTTGACTTCATAACCCAAGTGATATTACTATATAAATCTCTTCATCCAAGTCACCATGAAGAAAATTTGTCTTCACATCTAGTTTCTCTAAATGTAAATCCTCTCGCAACTAAACTCAATATAGTATGAATAGAAGTCATCTTAACAACGGAGAAAATATTTCACCAAAATCAATACCTTGCTTTCTGTGTAAATCCCTTTACTACAAGTCTAGCCTTATACCTTTTTCTATCCTACCATCTTCTTCTTGATCTGTAAACCCACTTGTTCTTCGTAATGTCCTCTTACTGCGGCAACTTAACTAGATCCCAAGTCTGGTTTTGTTCCAAGGAATCCATTTCCTCATTCATGCCATGCTCCCACCGACATGGGTCTCATCCTACATTGCTTCTTCAAAGCTTTCTGGTTCACCATTATCAGTCAATAATAAATAAAATAGAGAAGGTGTAAATCTTTAGAGGTTTACTTACCCTTTGTGACCTTCTCACTGAAGTTTGGGGTACAGAAGGCTCAATCTAGAGCCTCTTGGAAATTTGTGTCCAAATCGTGAGTGATTGATGCCGGTCACCTCTAATCGTTGCCGAGTTCCTCTTCAAAAAATTCCTGGTTCATCCGACCAATGACTTTGGTCAAGACCTAACCGACCACAATTACTATGTTTTTGTAGGTGTTCATTTCAAATTTGAGAGTTCATTTCCATCAATAAAATTCTCAATTTTCTCATCCTTGGGTACCAAAATTTGATCCCTGTACATTCTCTTTTCATTCCATTCAACATCACGACTCCTAATAATCTTAGAATTGTCTAAATCCCAAAAACGGAATCTAAAATCACTAGATCCATAGCCAATAAAAGTGGATCTCTTGGATTTTGCATCCAATTTTTTTCTATTTTCCTTAACAACTTTCAAAGGCATGAACCAAAGAATTTAAGAAAAGAACGATCTACCTCCAAAAAATTTAAGAAAAGAAAGATCTACCTCTTTCCTGTCCAAGCTTCCTCTGGTATTCCTCCATCTAATGAACTTGAAGGACCACGGTTAATCAAATAAACCACTGTATCAACTGCTTCTGCCCAAAACTATAATGGCAATCCAAAATGTATTCTCATACTTCTAGCACATTCCATGATTGTCCTATTCATTCTCTCTACAACACCATTCTCTGTGGTGTTCTCTTGGAATCATTCCTTCTCTACGTATTCCATTCACTTGAACAATAATCATTGAAAGCCTTGCTCTGATATTCACCACCATTGTCATATCTAAGGCACTTTAAATTTGAATTTGATTCATTCTCAACAAGGTCTTTCCATCTTTTAAAAGTTTCAAAAACATCGATTTATGTTTAATACAATAAACACATACCTTTCTTGTAGCATCATCAAGAAAGTAACATAATATTGGGATCCACCAGAGAAGCTACTAAGATGGTCCCCATACATCCGAGTGTACAAGCTCCCAATTTCTAATCCTTCTTAGTTGCTCCGACTTTGAGAAATCTCACTCTTTTACTTTCCAAAGATACAATAGTCACGAGAAATCAAGATCTACATCTTTAAAATATGATAACTTATCCTTAGCCTTTAAGATCTGCATTCCTTTTTGACTCATATTGCCCAACCGATTATGCCACATACATGCATACGAATCTGAAGTAGATAATGTAGAAAATGAATCGAGTAAACACAGGCCTAGATAAATATAATGTTCCTACCTTCTTACCTTTTTCCACAACAAGAGCACCCTTGGTGAATTTCCAAGAGTCTCTATAAAAGTAACCATACTGACAGATTCACCTAGTTGCCCCGCAGAAATAAGATTTCTCTCTTGAGGTTTGGCACATGCCTCACATCTTTCAATACCCATGTATTTCCATTCTACAACTTTAGATGAACTTCCCTTTACCAATAATCTTTGCAAGGTTCATCATCACCCAAATAAACATGCCCAAAATTGCCCTGGACATAATTTACGAAATAACCCTTATTGGGGTTGTATGGAAAGAAGCTCTTGAATCTAAAACCCAAGATTCAATTATATTGTTTAAAGAAATGATAAGAGCATCTTGCATTACCTCGATGCGTGACAAGATTCACCTCTTTACCTTTGTCGATTGTTGATTCTCTTTATCTTTTGACCAATAATCTTTCTTTGCATGTCCTTTCTTTCCACATTTCCAACAAGTAATTCCCTTACCTCTGGATTTAGATCTGTTATCCCTAGACTTTGATTTCCTATTACTCTTACTCTTGGATCTCTCCTTCGCTTGTCCACTGCTTTCTACATTCAAAGCATTTCTAGATGATGATTCCTCTCGTACTCTTCTGCGAATTTCTTCATTCAAGATTATACTAACCACATCATCAAACTTCAAAACATTATTACCGGAGGTTGTATTACTAACATCCATTACCAAGTTATCCCAACTATCGGAAAATAACATAAGAATAAAAGTGCTTTCACTTCATCATCAAGCGGTATATGCAATCGATTTTAAGCGATTTACTATAGATCTAAAATCATTCAAATGATAGATGCGATTCACCTTCATGCATCTTAGAACTAAATATTTTCTTCATCAAATAAACTTTATTTGAAGCACTAGGTTTTTCATATAAATTAGCAAGAGATTTCATTAACTCTACCATAGAAGTAACTTCATTATATTGGAAGCCACGGATGTTGCTAAGCTCAATCTTATAGATCCCAGAGCCTTTATGTCAAGAATCTTCCATTCTTTATTAGTTATCTTCGTAGGTCTAGACTTCTCATCCAACGGTAAGTACAAATCTCTTTGATACAAATAATCCTCAATCTGCATCTTCCATAATTGATAATTTTGGCCATCAAATTTCTCTACCTTGTATTTGTTTTCTTTTGCCATTGTTGTAGCTCCCACTCAATCAAAAACCCTCTGTGAGTAAATGTTTCAACACACAAAACCCTCAAACAAAGCTACGATACCATTTTTGGGGTTAGCACACCGGTTGTACGAGATAGCATACATTCAAATAAAAGTGGATATTATACGGAAAAGAAATATACAATTCAAGAGACATAAATCAACACAAGATTTAATGCGATTCACCCAAAGTGTGGGCTACGTCCACCAGAAACAAGCCAATCTATTATCTAAAGCTTTGACAAGACATACAATGAAGATTTACAATCTTCCACACCTCTCAGATGTTCAGTACTTTCTTTTTCAAGCTTTTGCCTCTTTTTCAAAGAATTCTCTCTCACACAATTATCTTGTAATTATGATCAATCCTCTTACTCTAAACCCTAGCTTTATGCTTTAAATAGTTGTTTAAGACTTTAGGGAACTTAGCCATGCAATTACATTCATTAAATCTATTCCAATGTTAAAAATAGAAATAAATTTAGAGTTAATTAAAAGCTTGTCACACAGTGCAATCGATGCCGGTTGGGTTACGCCCAACCATCACCGGTTCTAACTTGCCACTGACCGATAAATCGGTAACACTCTAACCGATTCTGGTTACTTTAACTTCCAGCAAGTTCTATTTGCATGCTAAAACATGAGTAATTTAGCTCCATACTCAACACTAAGGCTTCTCATCCCCTCTTTGCACTTAGGGTTTAATTATTTATTGCTTAGTTCTTGGGTGTAATTTTTGTAGTTCATTATTATTTATTTATTTCTGCTATTACATTAAGATTAGGCTTGTGTATTTACATTTTAACTTAATCACCCCAAGAGAACCATATTATAGGTAAATAAATAAGGGAAGAAGGGTTGAAAAAGGAGTGAATCCATTTGTATGACTAGATTGAGAAAATAGATAGAACTATTCTTGATAGAATTAGGTTGGTAACAAACCGAGACGGGTGGGGTTCAAACCCACGCCTAAGTTAGTCCCTTGTAAGAAGCCCCTAGTGCGGGATGCACCATATAAAGTGAGCTTTTTGGGTTCAACAAGAAAGCGACCAAACCGTTTTGAACCGTCCTTTCCAAACTTACACTTGGGAGGAAATGTTTAACCAAGTGGTTAAGTGAAGCCACATTCACCGACTATGGGTTGAGCAGGAGTAACCCAAACAATGTTTGTAGTGGTGAAGTGGAGTAGTGGAAGGCGATTCTAGTCATGATTTTCATTTAGTTTTACGCATACCTTAATAATAAGGAAAAATCTATTATATAAATATATATATATTAAATATATATGCAATCAAAATTTTATTTTATTTTTTATATTTATTAGTGTTCAATGGTGTAATTGTGTAAATTTTAATTATGTGCTTTATAAATGTCAATTTAATTATTAAAGTGCCTAAATTTGATGTTTTTTGATAATTGATTCAAAAAGTAACATCTTCTCATAATGTCGATAATGGTCGCATTGTGTGTGTGTGTGTGTGTGTAATTTGATGTCTATTTGATCATTACATGAAATTTTTGATTATATATTTGATGTATGTTAACCCAAATTAACCTCCCTACGTTAATTTGGATAATTTATTTATTCATGGACTTAGGTGGGTTTTATTTAAACCTGTGGGACATTCAAAATTCCCACTAACTTTAAGCTCGCTTAAAACATTTCAAAAACCGCAAAGGATTAGCCATTATATTTTAAAAATACATGGAAAAGGAGGATGAAATGTGGAGGCATTCCATCATTCTCCATTCAGAAGGATTTGGTGGACTTTAAGCCCACGAAAAAGCCACATTTGATAAAATTTTGGGTCTAGCCAAGGTAAAACAAGTGGAAGGTATATGCATGCTAGAGTAAGGGGTGGATATGTGGTGCAGGATCTAAGGGTCACACGTGGAATATGTGTCATCATTTCATCACCTTCCCAAGTAAGCGACATCTTGTGGACCATCGACTCTTGATGGACATGTGACACAAGATCAATGCCCAAAGGAAAAGACATGTGGTGCAATTCTGGTGATCCCCAATGGAAAACATCACACGAACTTGAAGTCCGAGAATTAGGAAAGTTTTATAGAGTTTCAGGTTTGTGTGGAAGGAAAAAAATAGACATGGAGGAATAACATGTAGGTAAACAATGAAAATGGCTAAAATCCTGCAACGAATCAAACATTTCCATGTGTCATTCTCTTGTTCCTCTCAATATGTAAGTTTTCAAATGGCCATAACTTCATCCTTACTACTCCAAATTGCACAAAATTGGTCTTAATGGAAAGGTATCCTTGAGCTATTCAATATGACATCATCATATTAGTAATTGATGACATTTGGTGGGAGAAAATGAGGAAAAATAGTATGAAATTAAAGATGCGCTTGGATGGCTCAACCAACTGAATTGATGAAGTAGGGTTCCCATTCCTTCTCCTACAAGTAATGTGACCGAGGAATGGTATTTTAGAGGTGCCAATGTGTTCTATAGGAAAATTTATGAATTTTGGATGGTGGTTGAACAAGAGAAAATTGTTCCCTTCTCTCTTTCCATTTATTTTCTCTCCCATTCTTTATATATTGTAAAATGATGCTCATTATCGGGGATTGACGTTTCTAAAATGCAAAATAACTATGTCAAAATGGTTTCCGAGAAAATGTGAGTTGCAGACCTTTATATGGAATTGACAATGTGTTTTGTGCCTTCTTCTTGAACTATAATGAACTGTGCATACTAACATATTTCAAAAATCCTATTATGTGTAATTTTCTATTGTAATGAAGCTCGGGTTTGTATCACTTGTGTTTGGATTCCCTTATCCATTTCATTCCCCCTTCTCCCTCATGAGTATTCATCCCTTTCTTTTGGTGTTATAACCAATTTTAGCTTAGGATTTCCCTTTATTCATCCTTCTATTATTCTAACCCTCTCTTTCTCTCCCCTGGTCCTTGGATTGTTAGATTAGGATTAGATAGTTTTACTTTCAACTTTAGGTGTAGTGTTAGCATTAAAAGTAGGTAGAGGAACCAACCTTCTCTAGAGGGTTGTCTCAAGATCTGAAAGTCCCAAAACTTTGAGACAGTCCCATGGTAACAAAAATTAGGGATAAATCATGAGAAAATCCTAGGGTGCTATTTTTTGTATTAACATTGTCCATTTAAATGTCACTTAAAATTTTGTCATTTAAATTTAAGTAATCAATTAATTTGAACACTCCAATCCTCTACCATGCCTTGTGAAAGTTCATGTTTAATGTTATGATTTTGATCCATAAGAACATATAAAATATAAACTCATTCTATATTTTAGATTTTCATTTATGTTTTAAGTTTTAATAATTTATTTTATTTATATGTTCAATTAAAAAGTGTGGTTTATTAATTATATAATTGCTTAGCATTGAGGTTGTGGTTTTATTGGTATAGTGAAGATTTTAATTGACATTAGGTGATATTTTCAATCTATAGATGTTGAGACCTCAATTATTCTTTCGGGGCAATGGGGTTGTGGTTTTATTAGTATATTGAAGATTTTAATTGGCATTAGATGATATTTTTCAATCTATAGATGTTGGGACCTCAATAATTCTATGGGCAATGGTTATTTTGGTGTCCTAGGATGCATGTATGCAAATAAAAAACCATACATTTATTTGTACATCTATCTATTTTTCATATTTTTAACTTAGATTTTCTTAGACTTTTTTGGTTAAACATGGTGTGTTTACTACCAATCTCCAACACAATTCAAACTCGCGACTTGTGTCTTACCAATCAGATTACATGGTTACAACTAATACTAACTTGATACATTAGAAAATTTAATTTGAGTTTATAACATAATCGATTCTATGGTGAGTAATCATGATGTTGGATAACTTTTTCCTAAGTGTGGCACCTATCCAATTCGTAATTTAGATCAAAAGCAATATATATTTAATCTATAACAATGCAATAAATAGTACTTTAATTGCTCGATAAAAATTGTAAATATATAGTTGTAATTTTATATATTTACCCTCCAATTTTAGAATTAAAACTTTAAATATTTCTAAATTAAAATTATAAATATTATTTTGGATTTTTTTCATGATTTGAGGTCGATCACCTCCGGCACTTTGCTTTCGACCATCAGGTCCTTTGCTCATTGCATGGTCATTTAGATTCCTCCGATGCTTCTACTAGCCACCTCGACTACGCCGCTCTTCCCTAGGGTTGTGATTTCATGAGCCGTTGAAGCCCCTCTCTCGTCATTTGTGGTCCCCTCACTCTTGAACCCCCTTTCCTCGCCCATGAAAATTCTATTGGAGCACTCTAGAATGACTCTCAACAACTTCCATGATTGGCCTTGCCATTTCTCCTCTCGGTTGTCGGATAACACAACAACAATAACAACAATATGAGACCGGATGAGAACCCATCACGATTCGGCTCACCACGGTTCCGAACTTGGATGATAAGCTAGATAGCCCTCTTTCTCTTCCTTGGTTGTCATGTTTATCGCTACGACCTAGTTTTACGGATCCTTGTTTTGTTTTTTTTTAAATTTTATTAATGACTACATTTTATTGTAATTTTTATATATTTGGCCTCCTTATCGAGGCATAAGCGGCTCGATGTGATTGACATTTTAGGGTGTGATATTTTCCACCCATCTTTTGTCTTATTAGAGTTGTATATATCATGTTTATTACGCCGAAGGCATTACTTAAAGTGAGAATAGCCTTGCACATTCGATGCGATGCAAAATCTGACGGCCTCATGAATGACGTACATCAACGTCGAGGATCGCATGGTCCTTGTTTTGTGTTTTTTAAAAATTCTTTATTGATGACTACATTTTATTGTAATTTTTATATATTTGGCCTCCTTGTCGAGGCATATTTGGCTCGATGTGATTGACATTTTAGGGTGTGATATTTTCCACCCATCTTTTTTTCTATCGAGTTGTATATATCATGTTTATTACAATCAAGGCATTACTTAAAGTGAGAATAGCCTTGCACATTTTGATGTAGTCGAAATCTGATGGCCTCATGAATAACGTACATCAACGTCGCGATCGCACGGTCCACATTTGTTTAAGCATGTTGACATATTTTTCATTACGCCGAAGGTGTTTCACTATGGGGTGGAGGCCTCCCGCCCCGACAATGACAAAGACGTGTGCGGTGAAGATTAGATCTATACGCCGTCAACATATTATTATTTTAAGTTGATTTCATATCTATGCTTTAGTGCATCCTACGTGGGTCTAATGATGTCGATTTAATGGTGCTTTGACACCTCGCTCGGATATAGTACAGAGGTGGCTTTCATACCTAGTTTGTTTTTTAAGATGTTTTTGTGAACTTTTTAATTTGTGAAGTTCGGTCCAAATACCTACGCATTTTGGACACCACGTTGTGCGACGGGGAGCAGGCAGTTGCGTTTGCTGGGAGTGGACGTCATCGATACCGGGTACCTGTTCGCATCTCCCGAAGACATGGAAGCAGTGAAAATGATTGCGGCTGAAAGTCAGGAACGAAGTGGACATCGCCAGAGGTCGTTTGGCACGCGTGCCACTCCAAAATTGTTCCCTTTCTTGCCACCAATGACATTCACTGCAAACATAAGTTGAATAAGTTCAGAGAGGAAGCGGTGGTGGCATATGTGTGCATCCTCGGATGTCCAGATGTGGAGTTCAAGACCGAGGATGCCACTGGGTAAGTGTCACCGCTTTCCCTATGGCCTCGAAGTAATTTTTATTTTTAATTTATCGTGGATTTATTGCAACGTATCCAGTATGTCCCGATTCGAAACCTACATTTTTGAATCATTTTCACTTCACCCAATAATTACTTTGCAGCAAATAAAATGAACACAATAATTTATTCTCGATGATGGGATCTTATATACGAATAATTTCATGATAGAGCTATTCAATAAGATATTACACTTTCGGATACATTTTTTTAAACACCAATAAACAATCGATAAATGAGCCACCACATGGATTAAAAGAAAGGATAAATTTGCACCACCACATGGATTGGAGGCAAGAATGAGATTTGATTGCCACCTTGTTCACTAAAAATCAATGATTGCTTTAAAATTATTTGTTACTTTCACTTAAACTTTAGCTACCATAACTTATTTTCAAATTAAAGTTAGCTACATATAATTGAAAACATATAATGAGACGTTGATAATAATATTCTACAATAACATATTATTATTAAAATAATTTTTATGTTGATAGTTGTGTTCTAAATTAAAATGATATTGAGTCAATTTAGACACATTCTATAGCATCCAATTAATTATGGGTCTCGATTTTTAAGGTCATTGAAGGATTTGATCTCGATTGCTAAAACGGTCAATGTATGTTAGTTACATCAGGAAGCACACACTGCATGGTCCAACCTGACCGCTACTTTTACCTCACAAGTGTTCTATGATTTTTGATTGATCAGTAATGAATGTGTTGAGCAACATTCCCCAGTTGCCAAGGTTCTTAGGTATCAAACATTTCAAGAATAGGTAGCACATGCTTGTATCGTTCATTAACTAAAGACTTAAGGGAAGTTATGATTTATGGAATGAGACCTCCAGAAGGTCAGGGACAAGTGAAAATACATCAGATTCGGTCTTCTCGTGATGTAGACACATTGACATATAATAATATACAAAATATGTAAGGTGCCAATTGTCATGAAGATCGCCCTCAAAATTCCGTCCCAGTTTGAAATGTTTGGAAACTTTGACCTAAAAACATGTCGGTGATTTAATGCACATCAAAGGTTGGTGCTCCACTTTTGAGAGCCATTATAGCTTAACTACTCAAATAAATTTTTGGTTCCGACAAGGCAAAAACATGACATTCTAAGGAAACTTGAGGTGGAAGATGACATTCTAAGGAAACTTGAATCCATGTTGTCCATACCAAAAGGAAACCCTTAGATGTCCCTCACAAATGGAAATTCTTGGAGGCATACTTCTATGTCATGGCTTTTGTATATAGTTGAAACCATGGTCGGTCAAGTCGAAGGATGTTATGAGGTGTATTGATGGTTGTTATGAGAAATCTACCTTGTTTGACCAACAACTTTACCAACTTGAAAAAGGAATGATAGGGGACATGCAATCGATTCTGACATAACATTACTATATGCGGCCACCTTTGTTTTCATTCTATCATGCTCTTCCCACGAAGTGTAGACAAAATCAGATTTTAAAGGATTCTCGAATTCAATAACCATGGCCTAGGAAAATATCCTAAAAATGACATTGGCACGCCCATTTGACAAACATTCCATTATAGTGTGTATTGTGGTACATAGTTACGATGAAGGTGTTTATTGCAATGGGATGAAGCTTGGGGTCTTTGACATATGTCAATCAACACACAAGATCTTCATAAAGCACCAGGATTTCGACTTGGACTTTGACCTTGGCCTATCTAGCTCATCGGCGTATAACATTTACTTTACAAATGATCTATTTCATCAAGGCCGAATCCTTCCTCTCATCATATTTTCCATAGATTAAATTTTATTCACACCTTGGAAATATGCTTCAGTTAAATGACAAGGTGCAATCATGGAGAATGGATTTGCAAGCAAAGGGTTGTTACTCAACCTTTCACAAAAATCTACAGAGGCGTAATTTTTAGAAGCTGCAAGAGCGGTGATTGTTGGCGTAGCTTGATTGATTAACACAATGAGATCCCTCTCCACCATTAACTCAAACTTGTGGTGTGACAGAAAATCATTTGGTATCGAGCTACATGACTTGCCATCACACCAAAAGCTCAAGTCCGATGGTGGAGAGGATTTCACCATGTTAAATAGGCTTGCACGCTAACACCCTCCCGCATGATGGATTTGGGTATACACTAATCAGGACCAACAACATTAGGAGGAAGTGACACCAGAATTTTACGGGAGGTCACCCATCCAGAACTACTGCTGGGGCTAGCGCTGATAAGCGCTTAGTATCGAGATGCCACGACTGCCGTCACACCAAAAGCTCGAACTTGTGGTGTGATAGCAAATCGTTCATCTCGATACTAGGAGTTAAGCGTGCCGACCCAGTGAGTAGTTCAGGAAGGGTGACCTCAGAGAAATTCCTAGTGTCACTTCCTCCTAATGTTGTTGGGCCTGATTGGGTGTATACTCGGCTCCATCATGCGGGAGGGTGTTGGCATAACAATTGTTTAACATGATGAGATCCCTCTCCACCATTAGTTTGAGCTTTTGGTGTGACGGAAAGTCATGTAGCTCTGATACCATGAAAATATTTTGCAAGAATCGAATCGGAAACGAGGCACCACGAAGTAGTTGCACTCCAACAAAATCATGATAGCTCCAGCGTAATTGTAAGAAAGAATCGATCAGTAATGGAAGAACTTGCTCAATAGAAACAAAGCTTGCACATAGAGGAAAGAAAGCAGAGTGTCTTGGCATGCTCATAAATGAATAGTGAAAGGGTACATATAGGGTGCTAAGGAACCCTAGTGCGCATGACTGATAGCAAACCCTAAACCTAACCCATGTGAGATGACCCTCCAATATGAGAGGAGGACACATAGGATAACCCACACTAATGGTGATTCTTCTACGTCTAAGGAAAACCACAAATCAAAGCCTCCCGCTTCCTGCTTGTAGAATAGGACTTCAATGGAAATTGTTATTAACCCGAGGTTTTTATAAACACCTCCCATGAAGATGGAGGACATCCGTCTCAAATAAGGAATTCCCAACAATAATCGGGCGAATAAATCTTTTCTGAACAGGTCGGTTTCCTATAACAATAATGTGCGATTCTAACATGCTCGAGATCTTCCATTTGTTCCAGTCTTCTCTATATACCTACATTTGATCGACTTGATTGTAAAACTTCCACTTTCCCTAATCTTCTCTATATACATTTGCATCACTTAGATTGCTTTGATAGTGTTCTAATCATCTTTGTTTTAAAATATTTCAATCCGCATTTAACTCACTCGATATGCGTTGGATTACTAATTCCTCGCATGAATTCCAAATAAACAAGGTGCATCTTCTTAAATTCATTTCATTAACATTCAAATATAATTTAATATTTTTACATTTAAAGCGCTTGATAACATATGTGGGACGGGCACTGGAATTTCAAATTAGCTATGCTGTCACAAATCAAAATTCACGTGACTTATCTCTTTCGGTGTTGTAAATTCCGGTAATTTTTATAAATATATCTATAATTTGTTCATACCTATATAGATAGGTATTATTTTTTTATATAAACGACTTAAAAAAAGTTACGATTTTCACAATTTGCTGACTGTCATTGTACTGAGTTTTAAAAAGTTTCACCTATAATATACAATTAAAATCACAAAAATGGTCTCTGACTATCAATTTACGGGCTGTGTGGGACCATGCATTTTCTAAAACCCTTGTATAACACGTAGTCAAAAGTTCAAAACTCAAAATGGGTATGACATTATATGTGGTGAATTGTAACTTTTCAAAGTGGTGTTGAAATTTTGAAATGGATTTTCTTCTCAGAAGAGGTTATATTATTTTTATTGTTGAAAAATTGTTTAGCGGGGCATATATCTTTGGCATTCTAAATCAATTTTTCTCATATTAGATACATTATCGCTTGTGTGCAATGTCCATATTATGGGGATTTTCCCTCATATGTTAAAGTCTCCATGTTAAACTTGTTAAATAAGTAGCAATGAATAACTACCGCATCAGCCACCAAATTAACATGAACACTTTAGTTTTAGTGGCAATTTGGTTTATTTTCCTATTGTATTGTCTTTTAGTGGCAATGTTTGGGAAAATAAAGCCTAAAGCTGTCATTTTTCAACAGAAATCAAAATTTGTGGAGGAAAATTTGTGCGTGAAAGAAAAGTCCACAAGCGAGAGGGTGGAGGAGTTTGGCTCATTTAAATCATTGTACAACAATGCGGGCCGTCGATTGTCATTAAATCGGGCAATGGTTTTACTAAATCAATGGCTCCGAGTTCAAGTTTGGCTATATTTGGATGCACTGCAACAAGGTCAAAGTGGATTTTCCCAAAACTTCTTCTGCTCCTTTTTATGATTGAAAAGCATTTGATTTGATTAACGGACTATAAATATATTTATGTATCGAGGGTAAAACATATTTTAAAGTTATGTTTTACCTTGAGACATGTGTGAGTGTTTGTAAGCATATCAATATGAAATCATCGAGCGATATTATAATATAATGGGGGTCTCGACATGTGTCGAAGATCGATGACTGCATTTCGTCGTACTTTGACATCTGTCCAAAGTAGCCTCCACTATCAAAAGCAATGTAGCACATCCGACCATATGTCCACACTAGCGAATGTTTTTGCGTAGACGAATTTTCTTATGTCGAAGACAGTAAAGAAAAAATGTTAGACCATTACCTGTGAGACATTTCAGGCGTTCATATACGTGTCGAGAAAAAATGAAGGTTGGTTCAAGTGAGATTTATTTGGGTAATAATGCAAAGGTTGATTCAAGTTGTAGCTGTAAATGAGCTCCCATTTCACTACGAGTTCATTATATTCTGAGTATTTTAGCAACACACTTATATACATATTATGTCGTGAAAATCCATAATTATATATGTATTTAGTCGTTTCGTTCAATTTTATTTCTAAGATTTCTTGGAATTGCATTTTGAGATATGTTTTAACAATTTTTTACACATTTGAAGTCAAATTTAAATTTACATATTATTGATAGATTGCATATTTTAAGTTATTAATTATTTCATGACTATAATGTGCAAGACATGAACTGCTTGAACATAGACTAAACACATTAAATCTTAGATTAAGAAAATAAGCTACCTCTTTCCGTCCTTACATTACACAATACAATTTGATGGTTTTATTAGTTCAAACCTCTCTTTCAAATGGTAAATAAGAGCCACCTTTCTCTCATTTGGCCAATTGCTTGAAGGATTTGAATATCGATGACTTCTTTTGCCTTGAAAATGATTAGAGGAGTTTTTTGGGGTTTTCTTGTCTTTCTTGAACATTCCTTTTATGTGTCCTTGCTAACTGATCCCACAGAAGTAATTTCAATTGTTGGGTTTCCATCTCACAACACCTCTTGAGCGAAACTCCATTGCAGTGAGAACATTCCTTTTCCCTTCATGCTTCCATAATGTTCTTCACTGCATCGTTGTGGGACATGAAAAGATTTAATTCATGCATTATTTACTAAGTCGTTGAATAGGCGTGGGACATGTAGGTTTTTAATTACCATGTTTTTATTTTAAAATCCCTCCTTCAAATGAGATACACATTACACCTTTTTCTCATATGACCAACTATTACAATGGCTTTATTATAAATGATTGTATGAGAATCACCTATTCCCCTAAAGATAATAAAGCTTGAAACAAAATAAAAATGTTTATTGGGTTGTCCTCTTTTTTGACATTTTCATCACTTTAATGCAAATTGCATTCATATATATATATAAAACATAAAGTGCAAGAACTGAATTTTTTTGCTAACTACATTTATAACCATATACAATTGCTTTTTCATTTTATTTGTTTGATCTTGTACCTTTCTCGAATGTCTTATTAGTATTTCAAAAAACAATATTAGACCCTCCAAACAATAACTCAAGGATCAAGTCCATCGCGCACCTTGCTTTTCAAGATATCGGCAAACTACTTTTCCGACATGCTCTCCACAGTGTACCCCCTTTCCCTATCGAACATTCAACAAAAGTACACCTATTCCATATGGGCCTCGTTGTAAGTCATATGGCTTTCACAATAAGGTTCCACCCGCTATTTTCCTCTCCCCATTGCTTCTCCTCCCTCCAACTCCCTCTTCTACATTCCTTTCCTCCTTTTATGTTTTGATCCCTCAAATTCAACCTGATCTTAGGCTACCCCTTCGGCATTAACATCGCACAATTCATGTGCGATTGCTAGTTTGTAACAATGTTTAGGTTTTTCTGTTTCTAGCGTGGATAGACACGTCTGCCTCCACGTGATCAAGTTTGACTTTAGCAGATTTTAGGACGGGTATTAGCGCCGCTCGATACAACTATCAAGTATTGCTTTTCACACGAGTTTCAATTTTTTTATCTTTTTATAAACAAAATTACAATCAAGTTGGGATACATCCGACTTTCTGTGAAAATAGGAGAAACACGAACAAGTTTGAATCTCGATTCTCAATAATGGTAAGTTTTGATCAATTAAACTTATATTTTGCAAATAAATAAATTGAAAATGACCGTCATAAATTTTCTCCACAAAAGTAATCTTTTTTGGGTAATCAATTTTCTATAATGTTATGAGAAATGATATATAATATTTCTATGGTCCGTAAAGAACATATTTTTTTATTAGACAATTTTTATTTTATTTTATTAATTTTTAATATATATTTACATCTACCAAATTAATAATATAAATCAATATTATAATTTGTAATTGTATTTGTGACCATATATAAATCTTAAATTTCTCACATTAAATTTGTGTTATGAAAATATTGATAATGTGTATTGGATGAGGATAAATATATATCTATACCATACAAATGAGCGTGTTTACGGTATCTTTCGTGTAATCGAGAGAGACCAAGTGAATATTAGTATATTTATTTTGATCTTTTGAACACGCATCTTCATCATTTCTTTCAAATGTAATATTTTATCGAAGCACTTTTCCATGCCATATTGAGGTCTTTCATATATGTCAATATTGTTTTTTTGAATTTGAATCTATCTGCTTTGAATTAATACAATTTATTTTTCTTGTCGTGAGACGTAAATTCACTCGAAGAGTGATCATTTTGGATGTCGAGCGAGATGTGATCACTATTTGAAATTCCCACCCTCTGTTTAAATATTTTTCGTCATTTGGTGTCAATGCCGAAATTATTAATGTTTGATAAAAAATGTAAAGGTTACAAACATATAGATTTATGCCAAAGGTATGTTAGAGATGGGTTTTGGCGGGGGGTGGTCGACGGGTGACTCGATGATCCGTAGTCAAAGTAAACGTCAACATCCTCCACGAAACCTCTGTGATTGTCAACTTGCATGTCTTGTATCCTACGTTTCTTGGTGATGCAATTGACAACGCATGTTCGGTCCTTTCATAAGCGTAGAAGACTACAGACTTATTGGATTTATTAATTTTCATTTACTCCATTTCAAAGCGTTGATGTCCTTTGTGGGCCCATGTTGAGGCCAAGAAATTAAACATTTTTGTGGCAAGATCAAAATTTTTGTTGAGAGGCGTTACATATGGTAATCTCAAATGTTAAAAGGTCATGATTTTATAACTATGTCAGATTTCCAAATCCCTCTCCACTTCCACATGATGTTTTTGTTTTCCCTCAGTGAAAACATTGGGGTTTTTAAGTGCGTAGACAAAACATAGATATATATTTTTTTGGGTATCTGCATAAAAGCAGAAGATCTAACACAACAAAAAACATTTGAGTAGATGTTGGTGTCTCATTACACCAAAGATGTTTTCACTAGGGGAAAGACCTTATTAGCGGCTAACATGTGCAAGAAATTCAAGGGTAAAGTTAACTTCTATTATTCTTGTCCATACCTAGATGTCGAATAACATAATATTGGCCTTCCATGTCGCTTCCCCCATTCGCTAAAGTGACCTCCGTGAAATTTATTTTTGCATTCAACATGTATGAGAACCGTACAAATGTCAAGTGGTTCTCTTCCGCATCATCATTTTTTTTTTTTGACAACTTTGTTTGCGGTTGTAGATGCTTTGAAAGGATGAACATGGCCGGAGGAGTGAGCACCAATGAAAGGTTTTTCGTTGACTATCGAGGATGCTTGCAATAATATTCCTTGAAGGATATGTTTGGTTGCATTGCGGGTGTTCGGTGATTTGAATCCCATAGGCAGGTGCTAAGCACTTGAATCGGGATTATTGTTTTTGTTTAAAAAATAAAGCTGGGAAAAAAAGGCTTTTAAAAAAACTAAAATTAAACAGAAAAAGACTATCCTATGCTTACTAAAATGACCATATTTTGCCATTATATTTATCGTCTCACGATTGTGCTAAAAATTTTCACACAAACCCGAAGGAAGGAATGGTTTCTCGAGAACCCTTGCAACAATATAAATTCCACAAACATGAAATGGGATCGCGTTGCGATCCACGAGGTTTTTAAAAATGTATTTAAAAAAAAAAAAAGAAGCAAGGACACGAGGAAAGTTACTCAATTTCGATTTGCAATATAAAATATGTCTTGGGAATGGTTTGCTTTGTTGCAATGATAGCTGGTTTCTATTTCATGTCTGTGTATTCTTGCTCTTTATTTATTTCATCGTGTCCCTAAACCATTTCATGGCTCAATACGAAAGTTTATGAGTGCAGAACATTGATCACGTTCTTAAAGTCTAAATAGAAACCATTATCGTACACTAACATGAAAATGACAACATAATGGATCCGTAATGCAAAATTACAGTTTCTTTGACAATTATGGACTTCGAAATTAACCATAGAATGCGAGTTTTCCTTTAAACTATTAGTTTACAACAATGCTCGCTACATGATATATTTTATTTGTATTTCCACAATGCCTTGTACTTTGTACCTTTCTTTTACGTCGAAACAATTGACAAAAAATACACATGTAATATATCTCCCACCTTGACAAAAATATACATTCCACAAAATGGTCTCCCAACATTATCCTCTCTAATTCATTGTCCTCCCCTAACCCCTCTTCTACTGACCCTCTTCCTCCTTTTATGTTTAGGTCCCTCGAAATCAAATTCATCGTGAGACTTCCCTTTGGTGTTCACATCACACACTTCACATGAGATTGCTAGTATTAATAAAAGTGCACTTTTCAATTAAAAAAACAATGAACATTTATATAAGTAATGATTAAATTAATTTCAAAAAGAATTTTTATCTTGAAGGCATTCCCATATGGGAAGGGCCCCCAGATTTTTCTACGACTTTCTGAGTTTGACGGTTTGTGGGCCCGTCTGGAAGTTTTTCTTTTTTGCCTATTTTTAATAGTGTTTTTTTGGGTGCATGTTGAATGCAGCGGCTGTTTATTATTAATGATAGTTTTTGTTTTTGCGGGGCTATTTTTAGAGTGCTTTTTCTGCATGTTGAATGCGGGTTTGTGTGACACATATTTTTGTGTATAAGTAGAAGAGGTGCGAAGAGATTTTCAAAGGCTCTTCACTACGTGTTCGTGTTTGCAATTTCATAGGATTCATTATGGTGCTAAGGATGTTTGAAGGAGCTAACCTCTAAGGACACATGATTCTGCTAAGGAAGCTCTTAGAGAAATACACCACTATTTGAGTCTCTTTGAAATTTCTTAAAGGTTCTTTGTAGATCTTTTGAAAACTTTGAAAGGTATGTAAATTTTAAAGGAAATTTTTATAATTTTTCCACTGATAGCTACAAAAACCCCTATTCACCATTGTGTATGAAACCACCAATCTCATTTTTGTATAGTGCATAAATGTCAGTTTTTTAACTATAAGCATAATGAGAATCGATCAAATTGTTAAACATGAGTGGTATTGGTCTTTGCCACGATCTTAGGAGAATTGTAGTGCCCCATCCCTCGTTCTTCTTTTTCTTCTTTGACGACCATATTGCTAAGCGTTTAACATTTTGTGCTCTTTGATCCTTGTTGGCTTTGCCTTTTCAATTACCTGTTAAGGAAAGATCTCTTTCACGAATTTGATAGGTGGTTTGAAGGATGACTTGATGTTGTTGGGGCGTGACCAACTAGAGGGAACACCTACATAATAATAATTATTCTTTTGAATTGTCGATTCTTGCTTATTATTGTTTTAGTCAATCTTAAATGTTGGTTCTTGTTAATATGATTAATAAGTATTAATGAGTTGTAATAAAAATATTAATATTATTATTATTTTAATTATCGATGGACGATAACTTCATCATTTGATCGAAACCGATTTGTTATAAACTTTATTGTTAATTATCGATAAAATTTTTTTATTGTTTGGATTGGTCATTTCACGGATCAAGCCTCGATTCGCGCATGAGAGGAGGGTATCCTGTTGCGACGTTGTGGTTGGTCCTTATCTTGCGTTCATTTTCAAAACTCCTCTCTAGTTCCTCCTTGGTCGACCAGGCTTGCTTGCGTACTCGTTTTATTTGTCAGGTTTAAAGGTGAAATGATATTGCTACCACATAAGTCGACCATAAGTCTCCACTCATATTTATATATATATATATCTAAATCAATGAGAACTTTGGATGCTTTCACCCACATTGGCCACTTTTGTTAATGGTGTTCCACCATTTCATGGAGATGCATATTATTTTTGTAGACTTTGTTTGGTTTGGAGGCACCACATGAAACCCCCACCATCTTTTCTTCCTGCAAGGTGTACACGTTAGTTTATTTAATTCGGTTAGTTATGGAAGTGCGTTGGAGGATGGGAACCTACACTTCCATTAAATTCTGTCAGGAGAAGGCGTGTATTAATGAGACTGCAATTCTATCTGCTCTGGGAGGATGTGCACATTTGGATTGGTGCCTTATTTTGTGCAGGATGGAACACATTTCTAATACTGCACATCCCTTTATTTTGTTTAGATCGTTGTTCCTTCCTTGGATATTCACGTCCTCAGTTTGCAACTCAAGAAATGTCTCACAAAGCTGAAAATGTTCACTCATTCTGTAGAAACATTACTCCTGGAAATCTTTAGTGAAAATTTTCCCTTGAAATCCCCTTGAAGGGTCTGTAACTTCAAATTTGAATCCATAAACTCTGTTTCAAACAAAATCACAAAAGCCACCTTTTTCCTTTTGTGATCTGTGACTCACAATGCTACTTGCCGTTATAGTGCATGTAAATCCGTCTAGGTCATGCGAAATGACCTTGAAAATCATGTCTTTTGTTCTCGTGTTTGCACCTTTCTCCCAAGAAAGTCTTACGCTGCATGGTTTGTGGGTTTAGATCTGGTCTAGATTTGATATTCGTTGCCTTCAATTTACAAAAAGCATGGAAACTACGTTTTCAAATATTCTTTCACGGTTGTACCCTCTTCATAGGGCTTCTTTGAACTCTAAGTTCCACTGTTTGAGCACATCGGGGCTTCCCCAAATGTTGGCTATGATCTGAGAGAGAGATGTTAGGGGCAGAGCGAAGCCTTCGTAGTTGTGGAGGAGTCTTTTGCAAACGGGAAAGTCAACTTGAACACGAGCTCATGTTGAAGGAAGAAACTACACGCACTGAGAGGATATATCAAGATCGGTTTAAAATAAAAACCAAATGCGTTGGAGAATAAATAATAAAACATGCACTAAAGAGCCAAGAATGTGTAAGTGGGAGAAGTAGAGCAAAAAAAAAAAAAAAAAAAACAAGCTTTAGATTAAAAAGCCATGTTGAGGGAAGAGTCTAAAACACTGCACAAGAAGACAAAGTAAAATTCAAAAGCAAAATTCATTGAATCAAGAAGATTTAGACATAGAAAAGAGGAAAATGCATGCAAAACCAGCACGTGGAGGATAAAAGAGAGCATGAGAAAATAAATCAAGAGGAAGTGGTGAAACTCAAGCCATAAAGCTTGTTCATGAGGCTAAGCTTAATAGAATGCCTCGAAGAAATGCGGTCTCATGGAGTGCCATAATTGTAGGATATGCACAAAATGGATTTGTTGAAAAGGTGTGTGAACTGTTTGATAGAATGCCTCAAAGAAATGTTGTCTCATGGAATGCCATGATTGCAGGATATGCACATAATGGATTTGTTCAAAAGGCTTTAGAAACTTTCAAGCAACTACACTCACAGGTGTAGAGCCTCTGTCCATTGCCAACATTCTCTCAGCCTGTGTGTAAGAATGGAGCCTTGTGCAGGCCCTAGAAAATTGTCAGAACATAATGGGAAACTTATTCTGTTGGAAAAACTTCAAGTGATCGGGAATTTTGTGTGATGTTGTGGAGGTTAGATCGAGGCTCGTGGCTAGTTGACGAAGTGCCCAAGCGAGATACTAGACCAAAGCCTGCGGGTTCGACCGAACTCTGTTCCTTCCAGGCATGGTTCATCTTCCCTTACCTCTCATAATTCTCATGTTTTAGTTCTCTTTTGCAACTTAATAGAATTTTAAAATATTAGGATTTTAATATCGTTAAATGTTTATTTCAACTCGTTGCTAAAATAATGAAATGTCGTGTCGAAACTCACGAAGTCAAAATAACCCATTTGCATTAAAACATGAACTTCCACCCTCATTCTAAGGTGATGTAGAAAAATTCCTACCCAACTGGAATCGCTACAACATTGTTTTATTGACCAGATGAAATTGACTTCCCAATAATAATGTTGATCATCACCCAATTTGAATAGTTAATTTTTTACATTTTAGGAGACTCATTAAGTACCCTTCGTAACTCTAAAATGAGATGTTAAGATTCATTCATGTACCTTGTTGTGTGAGGGTCACCTTGACCCTCCTGGATTGACCCCAAACGAACATATATGATCTTTTTGATGCTCTTATAGGAGCCCTGTTACCTTTGGTTTACAAGTAGTAGAAAATTTGTTAAATCTAGAAAGTTGGCTTTGATTTGAACCGCCAATTGAAACACTGGATAGAGAAATTATTTCCCATCTTCGCAAACCTCTATTGTTTATACTAGACAAGTGCATGGAACATTCAGTTTAGGAAAATCACTTTTATGGATAGTTTAGCAGAAGCCATTTTTAGGCCTTGGTCGCAGTTTGACGAGGTCAAGCTGGACCGATTCGATTGTCGCTCAGAAAACTTGTCTCCGTTTGAAAATGGTTTCTAGTTCTCGATCCCGTCGACTACGATGAATTCTCCTTATATAGGGGAACTTGTAGGAAGTGTCTCATTGCATGCTCATCCATTGAATGTCAGTTATGGACGTGGTTTTCTGGGCCCTCGAACTAAATTTTGTTCATTTGCTACTTTGGGTCAACTACGACCAGTGGCCCCGAAAAACTAGCCGCCAAGCGCAAACCGTTCGCTCTTTCCCAATTTCCGTCAGTTGCTATGAACTCTTGGTATATCTGGGGACACGTAGAAAGTTAATCGTGGTGTGCGTTCTCATTAGAAGATAACTTTTGGAAGCGGTTTCTTAGCCTCCAAGCCCATTTTGAACATTTTGTAGCTAGTGAGAAAATGTAAAAATAGAAAGCTGTGGGACCCTCGTAGGGTTGCCAAACCACCCTGGAAACTTTTAACACATGCAAATAACTATTTAAAACTCTATAGTGTAACTTTTTGTGTGAAATAGAACTTTTGACAAATGGTGTTTTCTCTCTCTTCCCTTCTCTTTCTCTCTCTTGGGTTACAAAATGAAATAAAATGAAATGTAATGAATACATGTCTCTAAACCTTTTATTTCGATTGCAAATTGTAATTATTATTTTTATGTAAATGGGAAAAATGAAAAATGATAATGATGTTAGATTAGGTGGATGCCATGCCTTGGTAATTATCGCCCGATATCATGCTCACGTGGTTTTGCGGGATGAAAGAATGACGATGAAAAGATGAAGTGTAATTCATTTAGTATCATTGTAATCTATATAGTTCATTTTTAAATGAATAAATGTATAATATAGTATCATGTTACAGAAGGTTATATTTGATAATTTTTTGATATGTGTGAAATGCTAGTTTCAAGGACATCTAGGAAATGTGCATTTAATCTTAGGTTCAATTTTGATTCACACTACAAGGTTTGGTAAAAGGTTTCATATTTATATAAGGTAAATGAATTTGGGTCATCTTGTGCATTCATACTTTGTAAATGTAATAAAGAGAATTAAATTGAAACACTCTACCCTTGTTCAATATCGGAGCATAACTTGTCTTCATGTGTGTTACTTTTACCCTAGAAGACATTGAAAACCGTAGAATGAACTCAACCTTGCACTCAATGGAACGTCCTAATTTAGGAAAATCAGAGCCCAAGAATGGGCTTAACGTCTTAGTCAGAATGTTTAGTGACATTGTCATAAACTGTCGATAGGAGTGACACAGTCAAACTTCACTTGGAGTATGTAGAGCTAACTCCTCCTTCATAGCCTAGCGGACTACCTTGTCATCCGAAGATAGATTAAAATTAAAGTTCTTCATAGAGTGAAATCCCTGTTGGATCCAAACGACATAGATGGAGGTTGTGACTTAGTTGTTCTAGGTCTTAAACTCTTGTTAATGAAACCCTTAGCTCCGCTCAGCTAAAGGTGTTACATTGGTTTCTCTCAACATCACACCTTGGTCCTTTCTGGAAGGTGGTTTAGCATAAATTTTTCCTCTCGCTTAAAACTCATGTATAGTTGAGGGGTAGACCCTTAGGTGAAGTTAGAAATTAATCTAAACCTCAGTTGTTTTGGATGTTAACTTAGGGTTCGTGTGTAGCTTCAAGTCTCCTAATCATTTATGTCTTCAAGTGGTTAGACAAACCATTTCATAACTCCTTTTACAAGAAAATGCTAGTAATAAGACCTTAATGTGACATAGAAAATAAAGTATATAAGAGTAAACAAAAAAAAGGAAGATATTGATTTTATGTTCGAGAAGAATATTCTTAACATAAGGACAAGATAATTAAGTACTTTATATGCTTTTGAATTATGACAAATAAGAATGCAAGTTATGGAAACTTTTGTAAAGAATAAGAAGTCAACTTAAAAGGGTCGAACGATAATTTAACCATGGAATGAACTTAAGAACCTGTAGGTGGAAAAATAAGGAATTTATCCTTGCACAATAATGTTCTTAGAATGTTAATCGTAACTAAAATACAATTAAAGAAATGATGTGTTGTGGGTTTGCCTATCCTTGAGTCATTTTTCTTGTGGTTGGGTCATTACTAGTAACCATTCATTGGGAAAAGTGTGGCATCGACATGCCTTTGTTGTTTTCATGTGTTTATGTGAGTCGATGACTTAAGTGATTGTCGTATGCGAGTCAAGTTTCTATACTTGGAGCCCATCTTTGTGTTGTGTGTAGTGAGCAATGTAAGTCGAAAAAAAAATTATCCTGGTATTTTACTATTGTCATTATGTGTGTAAAGTGTGGGCATGACAAGAATCAGTGCATTACCAACGGGAGGAGTCATGGATTTATCTTTACCCACTCCATCTCAACTTAGTTGGATGGTAATAAATTCTACCCTTGGTCTCCAATGAGCTAATCCATGGGTTCTCATGTATAAGGTACTATTCCTTAATAGGATTATTGAGGAGGCATTTTTTTGAAATCGAAGGTATTTTTGTGTGAAGATTCTCCTCACCTCATGATATTTGCCAGGCATTGAAATGACAAAGAGTGATAGAAACTAGAATTTCCCCCTGCTCCTTAAAATATGCATGTGTTTTTTAACTATCATCAAGATATTTGGTGGCTAAGGCCTTATTTATTGGGCCCAAATCTGGGACAACTTGAACCAATGGCGGATGTTGGTTCAAGCATCTTCCCAAAATCAGCCTAGGTCACATCTCTAACAATAAAAATATGTCTTTTAACAAGGGATACCTCTGCTTTAAGACAAATGTGAACCAAGCCCAGCTAATTCCACTCTTGGAATAGTTCTCACGATCAACAAAGCTGCATATTCTTGTGGGAGAGAAGCAGAATCATCATAATTTGTAGCTCAAAACACCATTTCCATTACAATTTATTGGCAGGTCACATTATACCTTATAAAGATAGAGGATTCTATTTATCTTAGGGGTACAAATCTTATCCGAATTGAGAAGGTGCCATTCTTTCTTGCCAATTCTATCTGCCCAAAGAAGCTCACCCTATATCTTATCCATCTCTTTTAGCACCAATTTTGAAGCGGTAATGGTGAGAAAATGTATATGGGTTGGGCTTGCAAAAAATATTTAATGATAATGATGCAATTGGCCAAAGGTAATCATAAGTTAATCCAGTGATTCACTCTCACTCTCATTTTATTGAACATCACCTTCCAATCTTCTCTGAATAGGTGGGAGGAAGACAAGGTTATTCCCAAATAGTTATAAAGAGAGAGGCTCTCTAGAACATTGACACCTCCAGGATATGGTTTTGAATTCTCCTGTCAGCATTAAAAAAGAATACTCAAGAATTGTCCTCATTGGTAACTTGTCCAGAAGCTCTGAGATACATGTCCAAACTCTCACGGATAACCAAATTTTTCCCATAGTGGCTTCTTTCAAAAGGGAAGTGTCATCCACAAGTTGAAGCTAAGGGTTGGTACTCATCTTGCCATAGTAATTCCTTTCGGTTGATCCATCTCTCTAAACCCTTTCGAGGTCCTTATGTTAAGAGGATGAACAAGTAAGGACAAAGGGTCCCTCATGTAATCTTGAGAGAACTGAAAGAGGGAAGAAGGGGAGCCATTTCATAGGAGAGAATAAATAGGAGAGGAATTACTCCTTCCCCGATTCCATCTAATCGAATTAAAACCAAAGGGTCCCATCATAATTTAAAAAAAAAACCTATTCCCTATGATCACAGGAATTCGACATATCCAAATTAATGAAAATGGATCTATTCTCCACTCTTTGCATAGAGTGGATAGCTTCAAGGGAGATAGTTATACCATTAAAACTCTGATTGCCTTCCATTAAGCCTCCATGTTTTGGAGAGATAAGCTAAGGAAGGATGCATTCATCCTCTTTTCCATCACCTCAATTATGATTTAGTAAATTGTATTATGCAAGGCAATAGGACAAAAGCTGTGAAGTGAAGAAGCTTTGAGCCTATTTTAGGGATTAAAATGAAGGTGACCATTAGAGCTCTTAGAATTTGTTTTGGAAGGGTGAGATTATTCGAGAATGTCAAGGGTCATTCTAGAAAGTATTTTAAAATTTTTGATATAGTTCCATTGGAAATTTGTCCTGCGGACTGGCGCTTTCTGCTCTTCTTCTTGAAAAAATAGTCTTTTAAATATCTATTCATATGCATTGGTGGGTTTGCTTCAATTATGGTGATCAATGCCTTTGATAGACGACGACGATCGAATACTATGGATCTTTTTATACCACTCTATGTTTTAATGTGATATAAAATTTGTTCAAATACTACGGATTACCATGTGAGAATATAATGTGATATAATACCATATACAACATTCTCAATTTAAAACAAGGGAAGATAGCAACGGTTTTCACTCTTTAAAGCGGTTCATTTCCTCTATATATTTGTATCATGATGTATATTTGCTACGCATTAACCTATTGATCATTGAGAGCCTTATGCACATTAGCTAAAGCCTAAAACAATAATTTTTTTTTTGCATAGGAGATAATCATGCATAATTTGGTCAAACTAAAAAAATAAGCACCATCAACACTTATGCGTTCTTGAGATCCGGACACGGTTTGTTTAGTCTATGGAGATATTTTGTTCAAAACTTTCTAGCCCTGAGATATTTTCTTCTTCAATCTTGGGGAATTTTCAATTTGTAACTCCTGACTAAGAAGGCAAAGACTCCACTTCTAGCTTTTTATTTTTAAAGTTATGTTGATTAATTGTGTTATCTTAACTTTCCATGAAGAAACTAATATAGATTTGTTATTGCAAGGCACTAGGTTACCCACTTTCCTTCATGGCTCTATTGCAGAGCACTAGGTATTTGAGTTATATATCCTCACCCAAGATTTACATACATGTTCATAAGATAAAATCTAGCAATTTTTGTTTAGATATATGGCTTGCACCCAATTCCCTTGTAAGAATCAATACATTTGTGTGTGAGATCCTACCTACTTAAATCAAATTTCAACTTTTAACCATGAGCCAGCTGCATTTGTGTGTGAGATCCAACCTTTGAGATATGCCAAAGTAGATTCTGAGTTATGCTGAGAAAATTCAGGTCCTACAACAAGAGCTGCATTAACTGTTACCATCTTTAGTCCTCTATCCATAGCCAGTGCCCACAATGTCTTTTACCATGAGTGTTTTGGCCAAGGCATACCACAACTACACATCTGCTAAAATTTTAATTTCTCTCACATAGGGTTATTTGGTAAAGCATGTAAAAACATATTAATAAGATTTTAAAGTTTTTTTATAATTGATAAGTTGTAAATAAAATGAACCCTTTAAAGTAATTTTCCTTGTGAATATTTATTGCTTAATATGGGGATCACCCAACTAAATGAAAATTTGTGAAGCATGCAGTCCCTACCTTAAGTTTTCTGCAATAACTTGCATCACTCCAGTACCTTTCATCAAGATCATCACTGGCACTTAGATACTCACTCCAGATGGCAACACACATAGAGGAAGTGAAGACAAATTTTTAATGGTCTCTGACTGGGCACATGCTTCCAATACATTATGAGCTCCTCTACCTTCAATTTCTACCATTCTCTCCTGCATGTTATAGAATGCACCTTTCAATCCCAACAAACACCTATTTAAAACACACTGACCTATATATACAGACATTGCAGTTCAGAGAATTTTTCTACAACTCTACAACTTGGGCTTTCCACTTTTAAGACCCTTAACAGTCCCTCTAATTATTATTATGGATGTAGACGATACTTAGTCTAAGTTGATTAGAGCCCTTTGAGCTCAGATGTATGGAAATGAGCGGGTGCTACTCAACCTTGTATGTTTGAGGTCGAGATTTTGTATGGGTCATTATTTTTGTCTATAAAGTTGTAAATCCGAAGTAGGATTGAGGTCTCTTCTTTCCTCTTTAATAAATAGTAGACTTTTTTGAAGCTCCTTTCTCTAGAAAATGGAAAGAGTTTAGCAAATCTTTGTCGCAAATCAATACTATTCAAACCCTATTATAATAGCTCGGATCATCGAAGGATCAACATTCTTGTTGGTTATATCTTTTAAGTTCCCACATCACTCATGTATATTGGTTGGTGTGATAAGAATTATTAAAAATCATATGATCTTGTGTTTGATACTAACCTAATGCCAAAGTTCGAGTTATTTAATGTTGTAATTTGGAAATTGGTATCTATGGTTGAATGTTAATGTAATTTGAGGAATATAAAAATCCATCCTTATGATTTGCTAACCAAAGCGAAAATTAATGGATAAATATTTGAATTAAAGAAAAAAAAGTGGGTTGTAAAATAACAATAAAGTGTTTAGGTCAATGCTTGGAAAATGGTAAAGTTCTAGACAAGTAATTATTTTTTATTTCTGAAAAACAATAAGATTGGTTAAAGAGATTGTATATTGGGATATAGACTTCTTCAAAAGTTTACAAGAATGTGAAGAGTGATTTGATTGATTGTGTAGACATTTGAGGTAAATGGAACTTGGCTGGATTTTTTTGGTGATGTAGTATGCAATCATTTAAATCAAATTTCTTGCTTTAAAAATTCCCTTTCAAAAATACAAAACAATGTCTTTTTATTGTATTTATTTAATTATTTTAAAGACATTTGTATATAATTTTTAAAGAATTTATGTATAAATATATATAAAAAATGACACTCAAATTTTAAATATGCAAATTACATGTGAAGGTTATTGCAAATATTTGTAAGTATTTTACAGTAAAAATCTAAAAAACTAAATGGGGAAATATTATTTATGTAGAGAAACATTTGTGTAATTTCTTCTAAACCATAATAAAAAATACAATTTACTATTTTCTTATGTATGGCCTCTACTAATATACAGTTTTTAATAACTCTTTATAATCTTTTTGGTTTTGTTGTATTATATTTGAGATTGAAATTAAAAATATAGAATAATCTTAATGGATGAGTGCCTCCTTTTGAATTCACGAGATACATTTAGTTTTAATAACTTCCTATTTCGTTTATTTACGGGATATTTGTGATTCTCTTTCTCTGCGGTAAAGAAAAGAGTGTTGTCTCTAGATGAACTTAAGGTGGGTTTCAATACTAATTGAATTATTTCTTCAATTGATCTCTTTATTGAATCTTTATGGAACTAAAAAATTATTGTAGAGATTTTTGATGTTATTTGGTTTGGATTGTTCCATTTATATTTGTAATTGGCTCAATATTTTTCGAAGTGACATGTGGGGGCACGTGCCTTCGTCGATGACATGATTCATTATGTGTGAGGGGATCATTCCCAATGAGGCCATTTGAAGCGTCCCAAGTTGGACGTTAGACTGATCACCAACAAGGCTTTTAAAGCTGCCATCATACCTAAGAACATCTTGGTGGACTAACATACTTATTGTCCCTCTCGAGTTTAATATGATGCACGAGACTAGAAACACAATTCCCCTCCCCATGATGGGATTGACATTAACTACGCCTCGCTTTGTAGAGGGAGGAAGATTTTAAGTGTATTGATGTGTTGTTAATGTTTTACATTACGAAACCGAAACCACCCAAAATAGTGATAGCGAAATGATCGGAGATCGCCTCCACTGATGCCAACATCCCCAATTTTCTCTCAAAATCCAAACAATTGGAGATCATTCATGAGGATTGTTTGATTTATGATTCTAACAAAGATGCATTGAAATATGAACCACCCCACAAATTGAGGAGAATGGGAATACCAATCGAGGCATCGTAAATGGACAAAAATACAAGAAACGTGCTTAAGAAAATTACATAAGCAAAAAGCAAGAAATTTGATTTAAAGAAATAACTTATAGTGGTTAGTTTATAAGTGTTTGTTTATAAGTGTTTTTGAAACAAATTCTAACTCATACCAAATAATTCCATGTATGCATTGTGGAAATATATATCGGACATAGAATCAAAATTTTTAAACACATGTTCTAGATTTTGTAATCCAACAACTATGGATTTGAATATCTTTATCATTGCATCTCCATATAAATACCTATAGTTTTCTTACTTCATAAGTGTACATATTGTTGTTATTGTCTTCCATTCTATTTTATTAACATAATAATTTGTAATTCGTTTTCAACCATGCAAATTTTAGTTCTTTTCAACCAAAGCTTTGTGCGTTATATTTTTTTGCATATTGAATTGTTAAAGGATTAGACTTCATGTTTTCACTTTTTAACACATATAAAATAATAAGGAAGCCAACTTTAAAGGTTATCATTCTATACAAATGCATGCTTTAGAACACATCCTTCATTTCATGATTGAGTTGTCCTACAAGTTTACATTGTCCACCATATATTTCATAGAATTCCCACTATCATCGTGAGCATCCTTTAGTTGCCATGGAAATAAATTTGACACACAAAGGCATTAGTCAATTGATTGAGGGTGATTCCAATGTTGACCCACATTTCTATGATACTCCACTTGTCCTCCCTAAGGTCCATTCTCAACACATTGAGTGCCCAACATCGTGTTGACCTTTCGAATGGGATACATTGCGAGACAACACTTCTACCCTCCAAATTTGCAAGTCGTGTGTCAACAAATCAATACAATGAAGGCTCCATTATGTGCTTATACAAATCCTCGTTAGAATGATCAAAAGTGAAGTGTAAGCTTCATCTCTTGCTCAATTGCAATGTACATAAACTTCCTATATTAATTATAATTTCTTTCCATTTTTTTTTGATCCATTGTTCATTTCTAATTCTTTCTCGATTTCCTTTTCCATTGCAGGACTGTTCTTATCATTAAAATGGATATTCTTGTCAAAACACATTTGGTAATCGGTGCTCCAATTTTAATACCAACAAATTCTCTCCAAGACAGTCAGTTGCCTCAAACAGATGCAAGTTCCAGTCAGGTTAACAAATATTTTGCGAGAACACCAACTAAAATAAGTGGATTAAATACATCTATGCACATGTGGTCCATAGAGGGTTGTGCCCTAGCAAAAACAACCCTTCGCCAATATCACAATGCTAAGGGGAGATGGTTTCGTGTTTGGGTTTGATTTTGTTGATCAGGAAGGAGGGAAATCCACATCACTTATTTCAATGAGGTCACGGAAGCATTCTATGAGCAGATTGAAAATGGGAAGCTATATACAATTTCCAATGGGAGGATTGTAAGGATTGCTGATGCAAAGCTATGTTACTGACCATTTGAACAATGCTTTGGATATTTTCTATGACCTTCCTAAACCATATCTCCACTCATAGCAAATGAGGATACTGATACCATCCCATCACTTTCACTTCACAAAATCAAGGACATACCTGCAAGCGTTGAAGGTTCTCAATTGATTTGATTGGCATTGTTGTTATGATGTCACCATGCTCAACAATTCACGTCGGCATGACAAGTTTGAAACAAAGAGAAGAACACTATAATTAAAGGACATGTTGGGATTTAGTGTAAGTGTCACATTGTGGGGAAAACACTTAGATGATATAAGAAACAAACTTGAAGACATACTGGTTTTATACCGCCTCTTCCGATCCTCGCCTTGAAATTTGCCACCCCGGATCTCCAATTTTAATAGAAGCTCGGTGGAATTTGTTTCAAGAACCAAATGTTATGTCAACCCTCAAATTTCAAAAACAAATACACTTCATGGTTGGGTTGATTCTGATGACTACTTCCTTCAGCGCCCTCTATCACAAGCCAATTTCTAGGTCCTCCAATGCGACCTCTGTAATGATGATTTCGGAGAGGTACTAAATATGGGGAACAACTTGAGATAAATGAATGGGACATGGTTCTTGCAAAAATCACGAATATCATCATGGACAAATTGTTTTACACGACATGTCCTCTTCAAAAAGGTGACAAACAATGCAGGAAAAAAGTGCGAGAGCATGGAAATGGTTCATGGTTTTGTTCGAGTTGCAACGTACAAGTTTAGAACTATGATTATAGATATGCACTCAGGATCGATCTAAAGGACCCAATAAGAGAACTTCAATCAGTTACCACTTTTGATGAGACATTTGAGTCAATCATGGGTGTGGTAACTAGTGACCTCCATATATTATCTATAGACAAAGATACGACTAGTGAAATTATAAGTAATGTCATCGGCAACGAAATCTTCACACTTCACACTTTCACGAAAAAAGAGACATATTGCATGAAAAATAGATTGAAATGTGTCATCCTTAGTTCAAAGAAAGCGGAAAATAGTGCAACTCCTCAGTAACCTTTACGAAAGGATTTCCAACCCACCGTCCCTTTAAAACATTACACCCTCACGCATCCCATTCTATACTTTTAACTATGAACGTTGTGTTTCTTATTTCATATCTATGTTACGTTTTTTCTGCTTCAAAAGAAAATTGTTGTATTCCCTTATACACTGACATACTATTGTCTCCTACTACTATGTGGATTGTTAGTACTTTTAAGAAAATAAATAAATAAAACATGCACTTTTGTTAGGTAAGTATTTGCATCCTTGTGTACTATGTGAACGCACTGTATGTTTCTATATATCTAATACTCTTTTCCATAAGAAAACATGTAGTTTCTCAATACTCGAATTGTTACCTCTTACGCTTAATTCCCATTGGAACTCCACGTGCATTATAATTGTATTTAGTTTTATATTTTGACTTAATTTTGCATTTGTATGTCATTTAACAAGTGTATCGTTCCTTGCTAATCGCATGATATTTATCAATAGGTGGTACTCCATAAGCCTGTGGCTTCACAATCATGTCGACTCTGAAATGAGCCCAACAAAGAGAGAACTATGCAAAAAATAAATTACACTTAGCTATTTGAGCAACGAAGTCATAAATTAGAGCATAGACAATAATGAAAATATCTAATATATTTCAACTTAAGTTGACCAACAACCTACGATTCCCGACATTCCAATCTTGCCAACAAATACAACTCTTTGAAGAATTTCCCACCAACATTTCGCATGTAACTTCCATGGAAACAAAATTTCACAAGGATACCAATTCCTTTCGTATGAACCCATCTTTTTTAACCATTTGCCACTTTTCCCAAATGATATGGGATGCCACATGAAACTATCTCAAGTAATGACCTCTCTTGATTTATCACACATATCTGACAAAAACCAATTTATCCTCTCCTTGAATTGCTTTCCACCTTGTAATCCACAAATGACTTCAAAACAAACACCCCAGATACACAGAGATTTCCCATATCCCCGCCCTCTTTGCTAAATTTAGAATCCCAACATCAGTTTGCAAAAGAATAGATTTGTTGGTGAACATCCAAACTTGCTCAATCTGTTTGGAAAATTACCCTGGAATTAAAACAATTTCCTTTGAAGGTTTTCCCTCCTGTAACAAATGTAAAACTGAAAAACAAGGCCACCGCTTCTCTTCATGGAACAACATGGACCCGAAAATCAGCCTACCATTCTTGTGTCTTTAACCCAAATCGAGGAGATGCTTATCGCACGAGTTAATCCATTCCTACAAGTCGCCCAAGTACGTGGCGGGCAATACAAATACTTAGGACACACCATAAGTTTCCCCTGAAAACATTACTTCAATAGAAAAGACCCTACCCCACCGCCTTGGAGATTTGGACATAGTTCTCATACAAAGGGAAGGATCTAATTTAAAAATTATGATTTCTACGTCAGTAGATCTCATGTTTGGGCAGCCTTGCAATATAAAATCCAACACGATCCCTATTACAAAGATGTCTTAATCAACGATGATGCCCTTTCCTCTCTACCATCCGAGTCATCAAATGTTTCCTCCTCTCTTAACACCATCCGCATTGGAACTGCCCCAAATGCAAAGTGCTCTATAGCTCATGGTAATGATGCTCCCACTCACTTTGATGAAACATATGAACACTCATCGTCTTTCGTGCCAACACCTCACAATACATGAATAGAAGAAGAGGAAATCAAATAGTTCTACTCAACCACGATGGTAACACTCCATTTACCATGCCATGGCCAGAGCTTGGCCTCTCACCAATAAATGAATACGATGGAGGAGGGCCTATTCTCAATGGCTTTCTCAACTTTATTTCAATACGGAGGGCAGGAAAAGCAATGTGGCAACAACCCGCATAAAAGAAGTTCCAATGCATGAATATGCACTTCATTTGATGTGTTACCATGATGGGTGCTTTGGTTCCCACCCAAGATTTTGTTACTTCCTTCTAAACCTCATAATGTGACACAGAAGCTAGTCCACAGCAAGTTTTTATGAAAAAAAACCTCAAATCTGGAATCCCTCTGACAATTAGAGATCTATGAAGACAACTACTGGAATGCCCCAAAGACAACCTCCCAGAAAACTTAATGTGCTTTGGATTGAGCCTTGAGGACACATTCATTCTAGGCAAAAATTAGAAGTGAGCTTTCAGATATGGTGGAACAATTGGGGACACCAACCTTATTCTTCACTCTAAGTGCTTGTAGACACTAAATGGCCAGATCTCCACAATATTATGTCGGGTGAATGCCCAGTTGATCCTCGAGTCGCACAATGTTGGAGAACACTTAACATTGTCTCTAACCCTCATTGAGTATCAGCATACCTACATCACAGATTCACAATATTTCATGAATAAATATTGCAGAAGGAACTTGGAGCAGTAGAACTTTTGGTATAGGTAATCAAATCTACTTATTTCAAAGTTTTTTCCAAACTACATAGCTAATATTTATGTTCCCTCATCTTGTAGGTATGAATGGAAACATAGAGGCTCCGCACATGTCCACGGTTTATTGTGGCTCGAGAATGCGCCTAAAGTTGATGAAATGGACTGGGAGGATACAATAGTTATTGAGGCCACAAAACAATACTTTGATAAGTTCGTGTCTTCCTAGAACCCCCCACTTGGCTTGCAACCGCTTGGATTTTGTTCGCAGGTCACTCCTAGACGACCCTTGCTTGCTAGATACAACAAAAATTCTATCCTCCTCCCCGCATGCAGACCTTGAAGAACTGCTTAATCGAGTTTAGTGCCACACTAAATGTTTAGAATAGACATGCTGTGTAGAAAGCAATCACAGTTGCAGTGTAGGTATAATGCCCCCTGGGCCGCGCAACCTACTTCTTCCTTGCACATTGAAAGTGATGGGAAAATTAAGTACCTCCCTTCCAGAAATGATGACAGATTGAACATCCATAATCGAACAATGATATACATATGGAGAGCAAATGTCGATTTCCAACTAGTACTTTCCCACCATGTCATTCTTAAGTATATTACAAAATATGATTGGAAAGCCAAGCAACATTCAGAAACATATCACCAAATGTTATCCATATTTTCAGAGAGCCTTGAGCCATGCAGATTCTCCGGCACATATCGCGATCCGTAAAATGCTCACAGAAAGCGTTGTTGAACATGACATAAGTGCACAAGAAACATGCCACATGCTACAAAAAATTGCCACTTGTTATGTGCTGCGATCGTCCATTTGTATCATTAAATGTTGGAAAAAAATTTGAGACGTGTCGTTGAAAGTGACGTCGATGCACAACAAACATCCGCTTTCTTGGATGCATATAAAATTCATCCAAAATCATGGAACACCTACCACTTATTCAAGTTGCTCGAGATTGGAGCTACAACAAGAACCGTAAAGGTGATAAATGTAAAAAGAGACTGATACATGCAATTGTTCGGGTCCACCCGAGATTTGTGGATGTCCCAACTCAAGATTCAATGTCATATGACCTTTTATTGGTCAGAACTCCTTTTATACAATCCTTTCAGAAATATTGCGTCTAAATTTGGAGCAACCCCACATGACATCAACGACACTTGGGACATATTCAAACACAAATATAGATCGTGGCATGTTTTATGCACTACCACGAGACACATGACATTACGGATGTTAGTTCGACTCGAGCCCGAAATAGTATTCAACATGAACCATTGCAAGAATGGCAGGTCTTCGCACAACTTCACCCGGGAAACAACATGGGTCTAGACAATCTTGACATGTTGGGGAAACGAGATTTCAACGTACACAATAATTGGAACATACATGACGTTCCACATGATTTATAGATAACTGGTTCATCATTCATTGAAAGAGAGAAGGTAGACATAATTAACAATAACATACAGGCCACACCACCATCTTCCACACTTCCTTTGTCTCTAGAACAACAAACAACTAGCTCTTGATACCATACTACACCATTCAATAAACAAAACCCTTCTACCTCCACTAAGATTGATAATTCAAGGAACGACTAGCATAGGAAAATCATTTTTGATAAATAAAATCCGCAATTCATTCACATCACCAACCACATATCCCTCACCTCTACTTGTGCTCGCCCCTACGGTGTTTCAGCATTCAACATCTCCACATCCACAATCCATGCAGCCCTGCGTATTCTAATGAAAGAACTCAAACCCCTTGAAGGTAGTGCATTATCGTCTTTTCAAGAGTCGCTGAAACATATAGAATATGTTCTTATTGATGAAATGAGTTTCATCATTGCCCAAAGTTTAAGAAAAATTGATAGTAGACTCACGAAGATTTCCCACACTCAAGAACATCTAAATTTGAGAACAAAGATCAGTCATCCTCCTTAGCTGACCTCGGCAAATTACTCGGTTTTGGACAGTCCTCTTTATGCAAGTAATTCCTACGGAGCAACCCTTTGGAAGGGATTTGAGACTTCCATTACATTGCAAACAATATTTCGGCAACAAGGAACAACCAATGCACAAGTTTCATTCCAAAATTTATTGCTCCACATGCGACACATACCCCCTAATTAAAGGAAGAACTCTTAACAACAATACCTAACTCTCAAAATTTTAAGGACGCACCACATTTGTTTGCAAAAAATGATCAGTGGACTCCCACAACCTACAGATGTTGAAGGCATTGACGTTCGATCGCCCGATCCATTCTTTGAAAGTAGCAGTGGATTTGGACTAGGAAATCTTGATGATGATCAGTTGGAACACAAAGTTCTATTGTGCAAACAACAAAAAATCATGCTTATTGCAAATCTATGGGTTGACGTAGGCCTCGTGAATGGTGCTACAAGAACAATCACCGACATTGTCTACGACGCATCAATGCAACCACCAACATTACCTTTATTTGTTGTTGTCAAATTTGATAGATCAATGTCCCATGATTGGGATCCCTACCGACCCGTTACATATTCCCATACCCCTATTTGAGAGGGAATCAAAGATAATTGCCGATTAAAATGGCACGGGGATTAACTATCCAAAGTCGCGAGGACTTACTTTGCACAAAGCAACCGTCGACATTGGAACCCTTTGAAAGGCGTGGTCGACTTTCATGACTTTATCGAGTTCCCTCGCTTGTAAATCTGCACATTTCACCTACTTTTTCATTCGAGAGATACTCAAATATGGCGCACGTACCAACACTTCGAGCAAGAAGAAAGGAGGAAGCAAGACTCCTATCACTCAACCCATCGTAAATACTACCCTCTGCTTTGATAGCACCTCCACTACTACTATACTCAACACTTATTCTATCCAAAGTGGCACTGTTGTTCAAGGGGTATCAAATGTAATCATGTTTATTCAAACTAAAATTGCCCACTAAAGGCTATTAGTTAGGATATAAATACTACAAATGTATAAATGTCTCATTATGTGCACACACATCTACATTTATTAGATGTTGAGAAATATGATATGAAACTTTAAATGTATGAAGTCTATTATATAGAATTAAATGTAAACATATAAAATTTTAATGTAATGTTTCAACTCAATTCCTACACTACAACTATCAATCACACACATTATCATTTATGTACTGATAAATAATTTTCCAACAAAACACCAATCGAACAACCGATGCACAACTAACACAATAAAAACACAACAAAGCATTATGATATTTCTAGTTAGTAAATGAAGTAGTGAAAAGTGGAGAAGTAGAAAATATTCAGAGTCCAAAAGAAGTGGAGTAGCTTGAAAGGGATGTTACACCGTTGAATAAGAGGGGATTGTTAAGGATAGAGAACGGAGACGGGATTCCTCTTATAAGTGTGATTGCTTTAGTCAAATATGGACGACAAAAGAAGTTGATGTAAACAATGTCGACGATATAGTTGTGACGCAAACATGCTTTATTCATGTGACATGTGACAGGCACTCTCCAACCACTATGAGCCACATGTACGGTAGATGAATGTCTGAGCTTCGTCGACCAAATACATTGTAAGCATCGATGTCTATATCAGTAGCCAAAAATGGAGGAGACTTATAGCCATAATTACTTTTCTTGCAATTGCAAGGTAACTCAAGGTAAAGTACATGTCAATTTCATAATGAACGATGATAAAATGAGTTCCCAAAAAAATTTAAAAATCCCTAAAATGTTTTAGAACAATCATTATTTCTTAGCTAACACCAATTATAATATCAATTCATCGTATTCCGTAATTAGTAATTACCATGGCTTTGCATCCATTATGTTGGCCCAACAAGACTGGGAATCGAGCCTTGTCTAGTACGAAGAAGGATTTGGTGGCTCTTATGGCCTTAGACGACCAAGGTGCAAGTTCCATCCAACACACTTTCCTCGCCATGGACGAAGAATCATGGATCGAATCTTGCGTGCCCTTCTTGGATTTCACCTCGGAATCTATTGATATGTCCATGACAAACCGTCACGATGACAAGATTCAAAAATGTGACATAGAAGACGACAAAAACCTTTCTTCTACTTCTAGAGATGGATTCAATTTTTCGCATGCGGGATCTCAACACAAGGAATTTAGAGCTGGAGGACGATTCCCTGGCGAATATTCTAACATCGATCTTGGCACAGATGGACAATTGATTGTTATATGACGATCCGGAGCTGCTCCACAACCATTCTTCTCGTCCATTAGTTGACGCGTTCAATTTTAAAGATACAAAGTCGGCATTGGAAGAGCAGAATGTTGAAGGCCTCACAACAGTTTTGGTCATCTGACATGTGACAAGTTGTCTCCAACCATTGCGTGCCATGTGTACGACTGATAAATGTTAGTGCTTCAGTAACCAAATAAATTGTAATCGTTCATGTCTCTTTCAGTTGTCAGAGGGGGAAGAGGCTTCCGCTTGTGGAAATGCCTTTCAGGATAATAACTCGAGCTTAATAAAAACATGAAAAACATATCATCAACAAAAATATTCAAAATACAATATACAAAACATTATTTATGTTATTATATAAATATATACAAATATAATTTATTATATATATATATATATATATATATATATATTGAATAACTAAAGAATTTAAAAAAATGTAGAACATCATTAATAAAAACACTATATATATATATATATATATATATTAAATAAATAAATATTTATTAAAAAACTGTAAAACAAACCAGTAGTAATAACAATATACATATAGAATAAATAAATAAATAAATATATTACAAAACATGATATATTAAATAAAAAATGGTCTACGACTTGTTTGGCAGCGACCATATATATTTGGCTTTGAGAGTAACGATTTCATCGCAAAAAAATCCAAATCCATAAAAACCCGTTCGGAGCATTCTTTTGTTAAATCTCTCGACACGTTTTTGGTTCAACCACGCTGCTCTGGAGGATCTTCCGAGAAATTATCGTTTCCTTATGGAAACGTGACAATGACAACAACAAAGAGATTGAACGATGCAATGTGGAGAAGATGACAGACGTTTAATTTGGCTTCGTTAGATGACGTATCGGGAGACAAAATTTAACGACAAATGCTAGCCGCAGCCATTGCCTCATCGAGAAGGTATGACAACGCGGGCTAAAATAGTTAAAAGTATCCAACCGCTGCGTGCCACGTGTACGGAAGATGACAATTGTACATCATCGACCAAAAAATCACAGACATTGATGTCTTATCGGTTGTCAGAGGGAGACGAGGCTTCCCCAGTGAATAGGCCTTGTGGCGTAATTATATTCGATTTTATAAAAATATTAATGTATGTTGTTGGTTTTCATACTATGTTGTGACAGTCCACCATGTGCACTTGTGCTAAAAATTTGCTATATTCATATATCACTCTTGATTCTTAATGTCTTTATAATACAATATAGTCGAGTTATGGAAATTGAAATGAAGAACAAAGCACCCTGTTTGGATTGAAGTTAACGACGAGGAAGCATGACTTTGTGGTTGACACTGAGAAAAAGTGTAATGTTGCAATTCATATGTAAGCAGCCTATCAAGAGTCAACATGGTCGATTTCTCTTGAAAATAACTCAACATTCATCTTGCTTAATGCACAAGCTCTTGAGTTAATTCCCAGAGTGCAAACCGTCTGACCGGATCAAATGAAAACACTCGCGTAAAGGGTTGTGTTTGTGGATTCAACGCGACCACCACCGTAACTGTCGCCTTCGCTATAGGCCTCGTTGCTCCAACTCGAACATCTTCATTTTTGTTTCTCTTTACACAATATGTGCATGCTCGGTTTGAGGCGGTTTAGGGATATTCACAAATCGAATGGCTAGAGCCTGCCATTAAACAAGCCTTGGATGAGACAGTTCTTAGGTAATTTGTTTTGTTTCTTGCTCCTCATTCTCTTGAGCATACGAACTTGCAACCGATGACAATGTGACTGAGGGGAATGGTTAAGTCCCCGCATGATCCGGGATGCCTCGTCTCGCTCCTCATTCTCTTGAGCACGCGAACTTGTAGCCGACGACAATGTGACAGAGGGGAATGGTTAAGTCCCCGCACAATTCGGGATGCCTCGTCTGCTCGTTCAGATCAAACCGAGTTATTGTCATCAAGTTTGTGCGTTACGCATCTGCGAATCGGCCCATATTTTCTATAACAACACCTACACTTTGTTTGCTTTTCCCAAAATGCTACAACTTTGTTATTTTTCAAACGCTATTCCCTAATCCAATACATACAACTGGAGCGACACGTGTTGGCCTCTAACGACGTAAGTATGGAGAGATTGTTTACAGGATAGTATTATTTCCGTCCAATGGACGCTCTCAAGTCCACGCGCGCAGTGTGAACACGACTCTTTAGAGGGACACCAGATAATGAGGTAATAACTTAATCGCAAAAAATAGGAATGTTTATTACGCACATTACCATGCTTGTGTTTTAATGCCACGTGTAAGCTTCTTGTTTGTCCGTAGAACATCAACAAATCCATCTCGGCCGTCAACGAATTTTCTGATTTCTCCCAATGTAAATGCGTTTCTGCGTAATAACAGTTGGTGATTTCGTCGCTTATTTTCTTGACCGCAACAAAGGAATATAAAATATTATTTTCTAGACATAATAATAGTTTGCGATTCTGCCACTTATTGTAAAGAAACAAACCTCCATGTAAATCGATATTTTGAATCTTCTTTTGAATATCTCTATATTGCCAGTTGTATAATTTGATGAACGTATTGACAAATACAAATTCTCATATACAAACTTTTTTAACATTTTATTTTGTGTATATTAAAAATACAAATACGCATACAAACTATACAACTATATATTTTGCATATATTTACACACATTATCGTGCCTTTGTTTTAATGCCATATGTGAGAATCTTGTTTGCCCGTACATCGTCAACCAAAGCATCTTGGTCGGCGCATAATTTGTTGGTCTCCCCTGGCGCTAACGCCTTTCGGCATAATAACGGTTGGCGATTTCGTTGCTTATTTTCTCGAGATGCAACAAAGGAGTATTAAATATTATTTTCTTGGCATAATAAACAATATCATCTTTTAGCATAATAACAATTGGCAATTCCGCGCTTATTTTTCTCGGATGCAGCAAAGGAATTTTAAATATTATTTTCTAGGTGTAATAACACTTGGCGATTCCACCGCTTATTGTAAATAAACAAACCTCCATATAAATCAACATTTTAAATGTTTTTTTGAATATCTCTACATCGCTAGCTATATAATTTGATGAACGTATTGACAAATACAAATTCTCAGACACTTTTTTATCATTTTATTTTCTGTATATTTAAAAATACAAATGCTCATACAACTATATATTTTGCATATATTTAATGATATTTTACAATATGATATAATAAATATTAATATGATATATGATATACTAATATTAATACTATGTAATATATTTATGATATATTACGGCCAAAATCTTCAAAAGTGTCATATGGTTGTTTGTTTCTCCACGTATTGAACAACAAAATAAAAGTTTAGTGGAAAGATTAGACCCATGGCCAAACAAACTCACCCACAAACCTAATGCAGAACATGGGGAGCGACACGTCTTATATGGCCTTTCAGACTTGTCATTTCCTTGCACTTTAGTTGAGATCTAGAGACGTTAAAGAAGCTGACCTAAGCTACATGTAAATTTTGCCAAATTTAACCCCTGGTCGCAACACTCACCTTTCCCACTCTGCACTATTGGCAGTACACCCCTTGGCCGACACTGCGAGGCTACGATATGACCATACTTCGTCAACTGATTGATCTCAATCATCGCTGTCACCGTCAGAGTCAGAGGGGGTCGGGTTTTCTCCCAGAGAACACGCCTTTCAGCGTAATTAGAATTTATAAAATATAAAAATAGAAATTTGAAAAATTTATTTCTATTTGGCTAGTTAAATTAAGAAGATATTCAAGTTTCATTGATTTAGTGTTAATTTTGTCCATTACCAATGGCCATCAAATTTAATATTTAAAACTCGTTTTTAAATCTGTAAAATGACGTTGAAATGCCTTGCAAAATCTAGCACTGCCAGGGGCGTATGTCTGGTAAGAAGGGACATTTAATTGCCTGGTTAACATCATTACTCATCGATTATTTTGAAAAATAGAATATAAACATCAACATGACTCTCGGTTTCATATTTAACTTCCTCCCAACAAAGGAAAAGACCCGCAATAATTCAACATGTAAGCAAGTAACCCTCTTTATTTTAAATGGCAAACAAGGAGGCGTCAAACTTTAGTACATTCGTCTACAATCATACACAGCTTGCGCTCTGCTTGAATAATGGAATCATTCTATTTCACTTTAGGGCCACAACGGTTCCCACAGTATCATGGGATCAGATTCCTCTGAAAAAAGTCATTATTATGGTCTGCACTATTATCGTTATCGTTATCCTACGGGTCACTTTCAGATGAAGAGAAGGGCTCGGATTCTTCCCTTGACGTGTACAATTGCGAGACAAGGGACACGAGATTAGCCTAGTCCAAATGAAGTTTCAGAATGTCTGCTTGTGCAGTTGCCAATTAATTTTGTAGTTTTGAGATTTGGTGTTGCAGATGACAAACAATTCCTGCACACCCATATATAGGGTCTCACAATCTCGCCTCTGCTTCATACACCATGCTTCTTACCGCATCAACGCTTCCATCATTTAGAAGATCCTGATACATTCAACCACATTTCATGAATAACTGTTATCAACATTATTATACTTGTAGACACAACTATGTAGCAAAGATTACTTTTTTTAACCTTACCTTAAGCATTTTGATAATGTTACTTGCTCCAAACACCCGATGTGTGGTCGCAAACTTGTGAGGATTGTCTGGAGGAAAGTAAGGCGTGAGCACACATTTCTCTCCGCATCTTCTTCTAAGGATTTTGCGCGCCACACATAGAAATGCAGCTGCCTTTCTGCTTCCAAAGCTATTCATATGAACATTTCACACAAAATTATTAACCAAAACAGTGAGTATATATAGCAAATATATTGGTCCCAACTCAACTTACCTTGCAAGTTTCCTTTCCTTCTCCACCAGGAATAGTTCGCTGGGTACAATGAAAAAACTGGCCGCTGCTTGTGCAGCGTGGTGGATTGCCTCTTTCATCGTGTTGCAAGCCGTCGCCGCGAATCTGAGAAAACAGAAGGAAAAATGCCGCCTCCTTAGCCTGGAACACAGAGCTGATGGAAATCTGGAAACCAAGAAGCAGAAGCTTAAACTTGCCAGGAAACTCGGGCACTGTAGTATATTCACACAAAGCTAGAGAAGTTCTTGATTTCTTGACCTGCATGATTATGAAGGCGTAACCTGCATAATTTCACATATCTATTCCTCTCCTTCGTGATGGCGAAGGTAGGAATGGCCGCATGCACCCAGAACCCAGACATGTCATTCTCTTTCCAGAGCCATATTTTTCCATGCTTCGTATTTCCCCATGTCAGTCCATACAGTTCCCACCATGTGTAAGGCAGATATCAGTCTTCGTCGACCACGGCAGAGCCTATCTCTAACGCACGTTTGCAGAGAGATAGGCGGATTCGAACTTGTGACCTGCAAAATACAAGGCGGGAGGCCCACCACTCTGCCACAACATTGTTTTGTTCAATATTTGACCTTTTTAATTAAATATTCCCCCCGCGAAGGTGTGTGAGGGATAGGTAGATCGGTCGACCACCATTTCTCCTGCATTCGATTCTCTGTCCGTTGAATCTGATCATAAATAAATACAAGTTGTTAAAAGGTAAAATATTGTATAAACTTGAATGGTGAATTTGAAGTTCATCAGAATTAGATTTTCTATATCAATCTAAAATGGAAGATTCTATCTATGCTATCTAAAGGTAATTTGACACTAATATTTTGTTACCTTCTAATCTGATAAAAAAATTGCTCATACAAAACTAAGCTATAATTATATCCAATTTAAAATAACTTACAAAAATGCATGTGCATATTTGTACTCGAATTATACATTCCATTTACCTCTCAGGGCGAATTAAATGCATTTGGTTGGAAGGGGCAATTAGACTTGAGGAAAGATGTTAGAAGATATGTTCTATCAACTCAGCTTAAACATCAAATATGTTTGCAAGACTGATCAACCAACCAAAACTCAGATTACGCTCCAACATATTTGAATTATCACGTTGATGTTAATATTCCGTCCATGTTCAGCGTTACTTGGTTGTTGCAGCTCCTTTCTGAATTCGCTTTAATGGGCCAAATTATGTAGTAATTAGTGCAGACGAATTTGTCCGGCTTATTAATTTTCATTAGCTGCAAAACCAAGAACGTCAAAAATATGGAAATGGTTGCAAACGGTCTGGACATAAGCTGTCTGAAGTTGGTTTCGATTTTTATTTTACTGTGCAGTTGCCATTATTCCTTACCAGTTGATGGTCATGGAGACACCCTTTCGTTAGGGGTTTCACTCACCGTAAACCAAACGATAATGTCAAAGAATGGTATGTTTGCAATGGGTTTTTTCAGTCCTAGCGGAACACATAACTGGTATGTTGGCATCTGGTATGCCAGTGTCTGTGAGAAGGAAATTGTTTGGGTGGCAAATAGGCAGTCTCCTATTAGAAACATACGGGCCGACGTTTTGAATCTGTCGAGAGATGGCCATCTGGGAGTGTTTGGTGCAGGGGGCATCTGTGTGGTCGATCAATGTAGGTACCATTAACAAGGTTTCACGGGGTGTGCTGCTGGATTCTGGTAATTTTGTTCTGCTGGGTTCTCACAACAGATCTGAGACTGTTTGGGAGAGTTTTGCCCATCCCACGAATACTTTTTTGCCTAGCATGAACATTGGAAAACGGCACAAGTTAATCTCTTGAAAGAATTCTTGGGATGCAGCTCCTGGGAGTTTTCTCTGCTCTGCAGGATCCGTCCGGGGTCAAGAATTTTGTTCTCATGTGGAATGATTCTGTTCAATATTGGGCGACCGGAGTTTGGAACGATATATATTTCAGCCAGCTTGAAGAAATTCCAGGCACATACAGTGCGATAAGGTTTAAATTTGATAAAATGTATCTGACCTATACACTTTCATACATGGAAGAGAAAACTTCACATGGATGCCGTGTTGCGTGTCTCAACAATTCCTCCTGTAACACCTTCGCTGTCACTGCTACTGCTACTGCTACTGCTTCTCGCGTATGTCGATTTTTGTTCGGCGATTTGTTAAACATCCGCCATTCATCGGCTATTGGACAGTCTTTATTCATTCGGGTGGCTGCTTCTGATCATTTACCAACGGAAAACAAAAACAAAGTTCATGTTGTTAGTATTATTGTTCCTGTGTGCACTAGTTTGGCTCTTGCATTCGCACTGTTAATTACTTTGTTGACGCGTCAAAGATTATTACAGCAAAGGAAAGGAGGGAAGGATGATGACGGGGAAATGTTTCTTAGAGCAGTCACCTACAGCGAGTTGCAGATTGCAACAACAAATTTCAAGCATAGGTTGGGGAGCGGAGGATTCCGTTCAGTCTTCAAGGGAACTGTAACAAACGGTGCACTTGTGGCCGTTAAAAATTACAGGGTTATACACGGCCAACTGAAAAGCAATTCCATTCAAAAATCGAGACTGTGGGAAACATATAGCATGTGAATTTGGTTAGGCTGGGAGGTTTTTGTGCCGAGGGATCTCGAAGGTTACTGGTGTACGATTTTATGCCTAAGGGTTCTCTGAATTCATTCTTATTATGTAATGATGAGGTGGGAAAAGAAATCATACCATTGGACTGGAAAACCCGATTGACGACCCTGTACAAAGCTTAATGGAGCGAATGGAAGGTTGGAACCTGGAAGTCCACTTGGCAGAAGCAATGGCATCGAATACACAACGAGAATAAAATAATAGCATAACGTTCATATGCGCACTGACAGGGTTGTCAGAATCAACACATAGTACATAAACATAGCCCTTCCGTCGGATCACAATAAAATAATATTATGTCGACGATGGACGGATTCAATCTTACCCGCACACGTCTTATCTGTTGTCAGAGCAGGGAGGCCTCTTTCCCATCCAAAAGCAGCTACGCACCGACAATCGCCCTCTAAACGCATCTTCTCCTCATCAGAAATACTCGCTGTCTCCTCGAAATCGCTTAATTCATAAGTCAGGCCATCAACGAAAACCCGCCCGTCCCCAGAAAATTGTGTGTACGTGCTCTCTGCCCATCTCGCCAAAAGTTTAGTCCACCTGTTTTCTTCCACATCGTACACTGCTGTAAAAGGTTTAGATCTGTTGTTCTTGTCATGCCCTCCACACACATAAATCAGGCCATGATGGGGTGACGCCCAGCAATCAAACATATTGTATCTGCAGCGAGGCATGTCGGCGCCTGTGTACCATTTTCTACAGCGGAAATCATATATGCAGACCGTGTCAACTGAAGCCTTGCCCTTCATAAACCCCATCACAACCAGTTTCTGGTTTACCGAAACACAGCGAATTCTCCCCCTGTAATGTAATTTGAGGTCGGCGGGGATGGGAAAAATCTCCATTATCAAACTCTTCACTTTTATTTTCTATGAAAATCTATGTATATAAATACTTCTATATTTCCCCCGACCTATATCGTTAGTCTACTCTCGTTTTTGGGTACCATATAGTTATTAGTGAAGTTAAATTATCGTTTTACTAATATTTCGCCGGTAGGCGTTTTCTATGAAGAGGCCCCTGCTGCAAAATGTCAAATTCTGGCAGGGTCTTTCCGGTGACACAATTCCAGTGGTATTTGAAGGCTCACTTCATCGTTTCCAACTTCATGTAACCAGCATTCCTGCTAACTCGACTACTGAAGCTCCCTTGAACCAGTAATCGGATATGCCATCCGGTATCCTTCCCCGTGTGGAAGATGTCACATCATATGCAATTCCGCTGCAATCATTTCTTATGAATATTTGGTCTTTGAATACAGAGCGTGTAATAGGTGCAGGGAATGGCTGAAAGAAAACTCTGGCGCTGGACTCTGAATTGTAGTCCATTGGGATGTAGGTGGATCGTATACCTCTACCCAATCTGGCACAGTAGATATTGGCAGCGAATACTTAGAGCCACACCATATTGCAAACAAAAACTGAGGGAGAAGCTCGATGCCACATGTTTAGAATTAGATCTGATCCAAATGACTTTGAACATACTTATACAATGGAATATGTCACCGTTCAGATTTCAGGTCGTGTAAACCAAGAACTAACTAATATAAAGTCACGGATCCTCTCACACTTATACTAACGATTTTGTATCAAATCTATTTGCATTTGTGTTCAAGTTTATCAGGAGGGAATCACTAAGTATTGAATTTATTATGCCGACGCAACAGTGGCTACAAAGTAGAATGTGGCTGTGTTGAAATCTGTATTTGAAGCTAGCTGCAATATGTAAGAGCTTGACGTCAAAGATCTTTACAATGAAGCACGTAGCTATGGGGATCTCTAATTTGCAATAGCTGTCACTTTAGAATCAGGAACCAAAAGAACACAGTAATGACATTGAGTGGGGCGCCATTATTATAAACACAGCTTATTCCTCGGGATCAGAGAGGAGACAGGAAGATTGACATTTTAGAATAAACTTTGGGTATTTCTTTTCAAAATTAATTCCATATTTAATATATAAAGTTGCATACTCCTCTAGCAATGCGAGATGTCAAGGGTGTAAACATATAGCTGATTTTAGTAGTGGAATTATTCACCTAAATGTATAGTAGATATGGCACCTTATGGAGTACAACGATTGTGGGACATATACATCATGGAACAACAAACTCAATTGTCGGTGTAAATCCAAAGCCCATGATGTTTTCAGCATCCTCTCAACTTACGTCAAAAGGAGATTTAAATCATAGCATTTTTCGGTGTTGTTTGTTGAGTCACATTAGCATAAACATGTTGTTGGAAGCCATGACCCACCACCTTTGTCTAACCAACACCCCCCGAGCCATTGATGTAGGCATTCATAGGAATCCTTGCGGTAGTCATGCAAACTTTTCGACTAAATTCTTGATAGGAGTCATTGAGACTAATTGTCCAAATGCAATGTCAAGAAGTTATTAAACCCAATTAGTTCACCTTGGAAAACATAATAGGAAGTTTTTTTATAGCAGTTAAATGTGCCCTATTTCAATTGTATGTAAAATGTGGTGACAAGACCTTGGAAACTTTAAATGTCCAAATGAGAGATCTAATATACGGACACAAATTGTTTAACCAAAAGACTGAATGTGATATCTTATTATGGAATACCATAATTGTAAGTACATGGATTTGGAAATTGTAATCCTTATTCCACAACCTTTTCCAATATCCTCTTATCTTGCATCAATATGGGATCTTTAGAGTAGGCAATGGACAACCATCAAAGCATAATTGTAGTGGATGTTTGTATGTAGTTGAAAGTGACCTATTAAACATGTACGAGTCCCTTCTGGCGTAACTTGCAACTCATGTGCAATTGCTAGTTATATTCCCAGGAAAAAGGTAAAATTAATTAATTGGCGGGTAGGTGTTCACCTTTGAAGAAGCCCTTTGTAACGACCCAAAAATTCACACACGAACAACACAAAGTAAAAGACAGAATATATATATTTTTTTGACTTGCTTGACACATAACATGACGCAACATGTCGTCACCAAGGATATAACTGACTCTGTAAACAACTCGATACAAGGATGGCCATAAAGGCAACACGGAAACGTTCACACCTATCAAGGACAAATTACTTTTCTTTTAGACATGACAACATAGAAGTCCGACCACAAAACACACTTACGAGTTAGGGCAAGCCACGGTAGAAATGATTGAAGGTTATTTATCTCACAATTTTAAGAATATACTTATGTTAACAGAGATTCCACCAATCCACAAGTTCATATATTATTTAGGTATCCTTTTGGTTGCTTATTCCATGCCTTTATATGTTTCTATTAGTATAAGGGTCCAACTCATTGGAATGAGTTACGATCAACAATATTGTCATATTTTGCTAATATGTCAAAGATACATTTGACTAACTAAGATAAGTAAGTGCGGTCCAAGCCACTATAATTACCAGTATCAACATTATCTCAACTCCCGATTGAGATGCAAGTATCAATTTTAGCTAACATAATAATCATCGTAAATGCTAGAAAATAATCCACTCGTTAACCAAGTATTGGAATAACATATTTATCCTTCTTGGTTACACGATAACTAAATATACCTGTTATATAATTCAACCTCCACTTGCATACCCCAATTTATGGGTATTAATTATTGTTCTATAAAATGAAGTTAAATAATTTCAAGTGGACTTATATCTATATCTTGTCATACTGGTATGCACGGTCCCATTATGATAGTGTCACCTTTACTTAAGGCTATGCATGACTCCATTTTAGGGTAGTTATCTTAACTTCCCTATTCATCAGTTTTCCTACCAAAAGTCTTTCGACAAGCTTCAAGGTCAAAGTATAAGATATATTTATAATTTCATATTTCAAGCATTGCCTGAATCCATATGCATGAGGACATCACATATCAATCAAACTTGAAGAATGTCGACATTCATGAGAGTTCGATGTATCCAATATTACTTTAACCGATTCAAAGATCCAAGTAGTGCCTCAAAATTAAGCCAAAGAATTATCCACACAGGATAATGACTTGCGTGCATAACATGATCGTAAAGGTCATAGAAAAACCTTTAACGCATGCTTCAGGAGGGTTGCAATCTAATAATAAGCTCATAGTAATAACTTGATAGCGAGAGGGCCTGGTGAGGGGTTTTCAATAATCCCCAAGGTAAATGATAATCGAATGACTCAGATGGGGCTATCTAGAAAGACCAATTAAACTAGTATGACTCTTCCCAAATAGAAGCCCCCAATCCTAATGGGAGTTTATATTATTATAAATCCACAGTAAAATCCAAATACAGTCATATCAGAAATTCCCTTTTTCAAGCCATGTTCTACATAATATAAACAATACAAGAAAAATTATAAACCTCATTCACGCTCCATAATATTTTCTACAGAAACCATCATTCAAAGGAATAATCAAGGCAAAAAGATAAACCAACATTATAAGATCAGTAGGCAAGAATCGATGTAGAGATTTCTTCTACTCAAATAGTAAATAAGATAAACTGTAAAGGAGGGGAGAGATCAGTTCATGCAATTATGATTAAAAGTCATTTGAAACCCATCTCTTTCTGGGCATCTCTTTCAAGAAAGAGTCAATATATGTAAATGCATGTTATATAATATCCAGAGTCCAAACGTTAATTATTTAGTAAAACAAAAACACATCAACATTCCAAAAGAAACCCACATCTATAGCATTCGAACAAAATTGCAGAGATTGATTTATCTAAATGCTAAAGGAAAAAAAAACATCAAGAGAGAGGGTTAGGGCTTATCATGCCTGTTTGGGGCTTCCTCAATGCATCCACATCGAACCAAGGCTCCAGCAGCTACAACACATTCCAAAAACATTCATTTTCCTCAGCACGTAGATCTCTCATGCAAGCTATGTTAACTGGAACATATCCCATTGCAGTACAGACAATTTGGATGCTTTTATTGAGCGTGTTGCTCTTGCCAGCTTCTTTGTGGAGTTACCTGCCTTCTTTATTGAAAGTGCGTGGATTTCTTTTAGTTCTTCTGCCAGTGCCGAATTTACCATACGATGCCGCTCCAGTAGCCTCTTCCCTTCAAATTGAGCTGATACTATCTCAATAGAAAAGCTTGCTCCACATCTGATAATTACAATGGTTTTAAACTACGTGGAAGCACGGGTGATGTCCTTACCCTCCAGATGTATCGATCACATTCAGATGAGTTGGGTTGAGTTTGGAGGTCAAGGTGGCCTCCACCGCCTCCTTTGTGATGCCCATCTCTACTAAATTTGATTTTGAGGATAAAAAATAAGTACCTACAGACCTGTTGCAGGTCTCATTAGAGAATCTTTGCAATAAAATTTCATCAGGTCTCCTTGTAACACTCTCACTGTCACAAAGTCGATTTTGAAGATAAAAACTCAGTACAGACAATAATAGCCAATTCTCCAACACTCAACTTAGTCTCGAAGTTCACTAGTGTTCATTCACAGAATCCCAAAAACACAGAATACCCTTGGAGTGTATGCAACTGAAACCGGTTTTTCACAAACCATTCGCTGAATCCAATCCCCGCCTCCAACCCAATAGGAATAAAAAAATATCTAATACCCACATCCTGCTTCAAGGAATCGTTTCGAAGAATGACCACAGACCTCAAATACGAGCTTAAATTTTAATAATCCCTCCATTAACATTTTTACTAACAATAAACTTGGAGCGCACAAGCAGAAAGGCATATCCAACAACCCAAACATGGATGAAAAACAAAGGAACATTATATATTCATGCTACAGATACCCAAACGCTTCTTCCAGAAATTCCTCGACAGTGTGGCTGTCATCGGTGGCAACAACGTAGTCATCGGGTTCATCCTGCTGCAGTATGAGCCACATTGCTTCCACATAGTCCCCAGAGGAGGAGGGGTAGAACCATACATATCAGAGAATCCGGCCTGGTACTACTTGATCTTGTGTCCTGTGGTCTGGACATGGATACAGACGGCCTCTAACAGACTGAGAGTGCCCGTGGTGACTACATGGGCGGTGTAATCTGGGTTTTTGAAGGAGACTCCGACTTGAGACTGCATTCGATACTGAATAGATAACAACATAGTTGGACAACCTGCTTGTTGGAAGCGCTCTAGAAAAGGTTTCTACTAGAGGCGCAACATGCCTTTGCACGGCTAAAATACTATTGCAGGCCACTGATGAGGATCCCTGACCAGAACATACCTCGCAGCACCCAACGAAAGTGGAGGTAACACGCCTTCTTCACTAGCCTGAAGCTTCATCTAAAACCACGCGCGCAGGGAAGAATGCTCGAGTAAAACCAGTCTAAATCCAATCAAAAGACTCCCCAAATCAGGGGTTTCCTTCCCCCAAGACGCGGCAGAAAAAGGCATGAGGAAGTCAAAAAAAAGTAGAGTAGGTCATAAAAGATAACAGGTCTGAAGTGGTTGAAAGGTCGCTAGAAAAGACAGGTGGCCAACCCCCCCCACTTGGCATTCAAACCAAAGGAAAGACCAACACGTCTTGCCTTAAAAAAATAATGAGTGGTAAGTGCTCTTCCTCCACGCATAATTAAAGGCCAGGTCTTTTCAACAAAAAGAAACAAGTGTACGCGGCCAGCAAGGGTAAAAAAATAGTTGGGGTGGGTGGATGCCCCCATACAACCAAAACACTAACCAAAAAAAAAAAAAGTATGTATACACCACACACAAAGAGATCTAGACGGCCACAAATAAAATGTTGAATGCTAAGATCGAACACCACTTCCTAAAGCAATGGCATCACCCATGAACAAGCTCCTCCTCATGCGTGAATCGGGGCTCAGTCTTCGAGAGCGGCCAAAAAAAAAAAGGTAACTTACAAGTAATTAATAATATTCCTGAAATCGACACAATAAATAAATAAATAATAATTATTATTATTATTATTATTAATCCTATTAATAAGGGCCGACAAACAAGCACGGTAAAAGAGAACATGGTTTTTCCTTTAACAAGGAAATCGTAATAAAGCGTTGCGAGGGCCAAAGAACGACAAGCGACAACACGACACGTGAACATGATGAAGAGGGAGATGATTGAGTATTCCCTGTGACCAAGGCAAAACCCACCAATGATCGATGAAGGCACAATGACGTTCCATGCTTAGCACTCGATCACCGAAGGATGAACATGTGTAACGTAGAACGGGCATTACACCCTTGCTGGAAAGTGTCAAATTTCTGCGGTTCTAAAATTTACCGGTTACAGATTTTAGATATTTGTAGTTTCTTGGTTGCCTTCTTTGTTATTCATTTTTCTTTTCTTAAAATATTGTCCCCCGTCATCAATGCGTGGTGAAATCAATTACACCATCCCTCCAATAACTGTTGAAAATATCTTCACTCCCTATAAATGCGGCGTCCATCTTTATGTTCTTGTCCAAGGTTCTGCAAGGAAAAATTGTGATGAGAAGGTGGATGTGTGGAGCACAAGGATTATTCTGTACATAATAATCATGGAATTCCTCTGTTAAATGGTGAAACTATGCAACAGATATTTGGGATTCCTCCGTTCATCCAAAATGCCTCTCCTTATCTTTTCTATTGCCATATTAGCAAGGTCGATTTTGCTTCTGTTTCAGGATGTATCCACGACTGCTTTAGCAGAGATGATCTCCATCAACACAACCCCGAAACTGTAAACATCAGACTTTTCGGTGAGTTGGAAGCATTGATTGTACTCTGGATCAAGATACTCGTGCATGCCTTGCTTTGGCGGTTGTGATGTGGAAGACATTCACAGGTACCAATTTGGAAAGCCCAAAATCTGTAACTTTTTCCTTGAAATTTTCATCCAGAAGAATGTTATTGGATTTCACATCTCTATAATATATGGGTGGATTGATGTTGTGGAGATAAACATTCGTCAATGGTTGCTCATGGTTTGACCTGCAGGAGCTCTCATCCCCATCCCGTGTTTTTGCTTTTGCAGGTTTCCCATCCAACCTGCATCAACCACAAATTGATAAATATTTAAATCATTGACACCCGTGCAAACAATTCTACAGATTAAGATTTAATGGTACAAATATATTACCTAGAGCCGGATCATATCCTTTATGTTTCAGTTCTCTGTATTCCTGGCACATAGTGCACGAGTCGCAAAAATAGTGTAACGAGGAATCTCCGCATGGGCTCTCCGTCAAGTTAAATTTTTAGTTCGATATAAACACGAATAACAACACATGCACCTAGTAAAAACTACAAGCCATAGATCCCTCCACCAATTCATTCCTCCATTACAAAAATGATATATTGACCAAATAAATTTGCTTTACGTAAATTATAAAGGGAGATGCACTTATGTCGAGAACCTTCATCGATTATCTCCGCATTTATTTGGCTGAATGTGATGCGGGGACAACAACATGTCAACTTGAACTTTGTGTCATAAAATTTCAGATAATTATAAGACGTATAGTATTTTTAAACTTCATATAAATTAGATTGCATTTTTTTATAAAATTGTGCGGGTGATTTTGGATCAACTTTCCGAATCCCATCAAATAATTTTCAAATTTCTTACCTTAAAAAATTTAAAAATTATTGAAATGTGATCAAAACATCATCGACTCTGTGGACATGCACAACCATAAAAGCGAACATGGTTTGGATGGAACATGGTGGAAAAGCTCTGTACCTCATCGATAAATTGTTCCACTCTTCTTGAGCTTTCTGGTAAAGTCTCTTTACATATGACAACTCGTCCATCTTGAAGTTTCCCTTAATAAACTACGCAAACCCTCCATCTCCAAGTTCATTATCTTTGTCAAAGAAATTCTTGGCCTTCTTAAGTAAATCTCAATGTGTGTATATGTATAAATATTTTTATGATTAGTAAATTGAATTATGTATAAATGGCAATTGTATATGAGTTGCAACTTATGTCGGAGAGGATAACATTATTAAGTTTTTTGGTGGAGTAATTTGTTCCACAAGTGTCATTTGGGGTTTGGAGATTCATTGTTTTGGTGTATGTATTTGTCACATATGGACGTGTTGTTAAGTGTGGAGTTCTCTATTTTGTTTTTAACTTCATTGAAATAGAGATTTGACAATTGGATTTATTATTCGAATGATGGTGGACGTAAGTACTTCCATTTTTTAATAAATAAAGTATTCTGCCATTGATTGGGAAAGGCTGCCATTTTATAAGTACTTGATGGATGATCTATTCATTTATTGGACAAGGGGAACATGTGAGCGTCAATAATATATGTCTGATGATAAAACTATTTGTACTTAGCTAATTCAGGATCCCCTACCACAGAAGCCCTCAAATCCCTGCAGGAGGCTATAAAATTTGCCAAGGATCAACATAGAGTTAGAGTAGAACCTCACACAAGGCACATGAACTATTTTAAAAAATGCAATGTATGTTTTTATCTCAAATATCGATGAAAAGTGGGCAAGTGAGGCGAGGTTCAATTGATCGAAGATTGATAAAAGATAGAGTAATAAAACACATCCTTGGAATTATTTGAATTGAAAGTCATGAGATAGATCATAGATCATAGAATACATTTACAGCATATTACTACTCCAAAAACTTAATAATGTTATATATATCAATGGGTCTTTGGTCTATTGATCTAAAAATCAATTTGAACTAGCAATTGATTGTGCACAATTAACTTTGTTTTGTATTGATTTTCGATATAAAAATTGACTATTATATCAATTTTTATTTTTAATAAAAGAATTAAAACTGAAAGTATTGTGTAAAATTAGAAAGTATAGATATGAATCACCAGCAATTTGACACAAGAATTGATAATGAGTTCGACACTTGTGGCCTACGTCTCCATGTCCGATTGAATGAGACCGATATATTAAAATATTGAAAATAAATATTTACAAAGATTTATACAATAATCTGATCTTCTCATCACATTCCTCTACCAAAAATAACAGTAGTCACTTTTTACATCACCTCAAAATTCCTTCTCTAGCTCAAGTTATGAGCAAAACAATATTTCACAGATCCCGGATACTTGTCAAAATATAAAATACCTCCTTTTATATTGTTTCCCAAGTGGCTGGCTCAACGGTTAGGCACCTATCATTTTGCATGGGAGGATAGAGGTTCAAATCCCCTACCTCCACCTCCTTAGGCACCTCCCATGGGATTTATCCCACATTTCTAGCAATTAGGTGGGTTTGGGCACTTTATAGGCTAAGTTTTTGACATGGAGTGTTGGCTTTAAAAGCCATTTGACTTAGTCCTCCTAGGTTTAAGTGCTAATATTGGATGCATACATGGAAGGCTTATTGGTATTCCATAAAATTTGAAAAGGATAATATAAATTGCTTAATATTTGGGATTTAATTTGATGCGTTGAATAATTGGAGTAATAATAAGTAATGCGTGGCATTCAACATATGTGGCTTATTTAATTGTCCTAATAAGTTAGTCCACATGCTTCATGCGGTGGTCATACAAGGAAAATATATACGATGACTCTGCTTGAACAATATGAAATGAAGGATGTGAAGACACCCCTTCATAATTGAGTGTGTGTATCATTCAAAGCATATGTGGCTTATTTAATTGTCCTAATAAGTTAGTCCCACATGCTTCATGCAAAGTGGTTATACAAGGAAAATACATACGATGACTCTCGCTTGAACAATATGAAATGAAGGAGGCCAAGACACCCCTTCATAATTGAGTGTGTCGAACCTGGCTGAGGGCCCCCAAGAAATCATTGGGCCCACATGTTCGTCACCAAGTGTTCAAGACCGGCATGCCAAAACAACTTTTACTCTGTCACCTATATTGTCCATGTGTCGTATTTCAAGTTTTCCACTTGGTGAGTGCACACGCGTTCAACATGTGTGCAGTCCCAAATTTTACCGGTTTTTGAAAATTTCAGCGGGCCATACTTTTTGTAAATGAGCTTTGTTTTCTGCAAACAAGATATCAACAAAATCATCTAATTTTCTCCACGCTTTAGAACCGATTGAAAATTATTATGAGAAGATCTTAGATCAGTTTTTCTCATTGAGGATCCTCTAGATCATTCCTCCCCACTGAGAAAGTTTTGGACCCCAAAATCAACTTAATTGGTGAATAGGTGAGGGTATTTATCCCTCACCTTTCAGTTTCCATCCATTTAGCCTTGTTTGGATGCATGCCTTTGAAACCAACACAAAGATACTCAATATCACCCCTTCGTGAATTTCTAACCTTCTGTCCAAAATGATGTCTTCCTACAACTCATCAAGATACTCGGGAGAAAAATCATCAATGGAAGGCAACTTTGTGTTAGCATAATCATAATCAACGATCAAAGGTGGTTCATACAATATTAAATTCTCTACATTTACAACTAATTAGATTTTCATATAAGGAGGTAAATCTAACGAGAAAGTGTTGTTATAATTTTTCCAATATTTGGAGCGGACCATACCGTATGGGTTTCAATTTTTACCTTCACCTATCAGGTCTTTCACTACCGATGTGAAGCCAAACTAAATCACCAACTTTGAACTTGTGATCGGTTCTATGTTTATCATGCGACATTGTACTTAGCCTAAATTTTCTCCAATTTTTCATGGACATACTTGATGAACTGTTGAATTATCCGAACAAATCTTTTAGCCATGTCGAATCACTTGAACCATTAATAACAGTTTCATGTTCATAATATGCATCTAAAGGAGAATTAGGCAAATATCCATAACAAGTCTCAAATGGAGACTTCAAAGTAGAAGAATGTAAGGCACGATTATAAGCATGTTGCACATAATATAGATGTTCATCCCATAATTTAGGATGTTTTCCACTATATCCCCTCAAGTAAGTGTACAATTGTGTGCGGTTTACAACCTCTGTTTAACCATCGGTTTGTGGATGAAAAGTAGTGCTCTTTTTCAGCTTTTGTGTCCATCAACCCCCATAATGTTGTCCAAAATTCCCCAAGAAATCTAGAATCCTGGTCAGATTTAATTGAAGTAGGTAATCCAAAGTGAACCCAAACAAACCGAAAAAATAAATGTGCGATTCCCTTACAGTTATCTATTTAGTAAATGGAACCAACACACACATTTTGCTAAACTGTCCACTACCACATATAAGTAATCATGGTTCTTCCGTTTTATATGCAAGCCTCCTACAAATTCCATGGAAACACTTTCCCAAGGCATTTTCATAAAGAAGAGGAGTGTAAAGTACTAATTTCCTATTATTGGGTTTTATTTTGGCACAAAGAATGCATCCCTTAATGTACTTGTTTACATGTCCATGCATTCTAGGCCAATAACAATATTTACGTAAATGTGCAAACTGTTTTACTAACACCAAAATGCCTTTGAAATAAGAGAAGTATGTTCTTCCCTAATCATATGCACACGTTCATTTTCTCGGAATACAAAGTTTACAGAATGATATAACAATCATTTATGCAAATGATAATATTTTTCTCCTACTTGTTTCCCACTTATCGGATCCTCATACACTTCTCTAAAATCAACATCATTAACATATTGTTCCTTGTAACTAACATGAGCCAAATAACTATTTGCAAAAAATAATAGATGCTACTACCACTTTGGTGGTATAGATAAAATGTCGACAACCTTGTTTTGAATACCTTTTTATACCGATTACAAGATTAAATTGTTGCAAAAATCCCATCCACGAAATGTCTAGACTGTTGTAATTTGGTTTGTGTTTGTAAATCTTGAAGCGGTTGATGGTTAGTATGTATAATTGTTTCTTTTCCCATTAAATAATACTTCCACTTTTTAACACTTTGAACCAAATCATACGACTCTTTATCATAAGTTGGATAGTTTCTTACTTGCACTTGTAAAGGTTTCGAATAGTAACACACTTTGGTCATTTTTTCGCATCAAAACTACCCCCATTGCATAGTCATTAGCATCTGTCTCAATCTCAAATGAATGTTGTAAACTGGAAGTGCCAAGATCGAGTGGTACTTATCTTCTCTTTCCCGGTCTATCAAAGGCTTTCTGTTGTTTTCCTCCCCACTGAAAGACCTGTTTAATACTTGTCAAAGCATGCAAAGGAGATGCAATATATGAGAAGTTAGAAATGAATTTCCTCCAGTACTAAACTGCACCTAGAAAACTCCTAACTTCCACCACATTAGTGGGTCTAGGCCATTTTACAATAACCTCTATTGTTGTAGGATCAATTCTCAATTCTCCATTTCCTACAACATAACCGGAAGTAAATTAAAGATGTTTTTCTGAATTCACATTTTAACATCTTCAAATACAATTTATCTTTCCTTAGTGCATCTAAGACTTTCTGGATGTGTTTAACATGTTCATCCCATGATTTACTGAAAACAAGAATATCATCTAAGTAGACAATAATGAAATTATCAATGAATGGTCTAAAGATATCATTCATAACTCTCATGAATGTCATCGGTGCATTGCACAAACCAAAAGGCATCACTAACCATTCAAAAAATCCTTGTTTCATTTTAAAAGTAGTTTTCCAAACATCACCTTCTGCAATTCTTACTTTGTGATAACCACTTCTTAAATCTAACTTAGTGAAATAAATTACATTCTTTAATTGATCTAGTAAATCATCTATTCTAGGAAGAGGGTAACGATTCTTTACAGTAATCTTGTTTAAAGCACAAAAATCAACACACATTCTCCAAGTGCCATCCTTCTTAGGAGAAAAAATAATTGGCGAACCACATGGGGATGTACTTGGACGATTATACCTTGAACCAAAAATTCCATTACATGTCTCTTGATTTCCTCATTCTCTACTACCACAACAACCCTGTACATTTCGATATTGGGAAGAGGTGCAACTTGAAAATCTGTATCTCATATTGAACCTCTCTTTTGGGAGGTAGACCTTGTGGATCTTGAAAAACATCATCAAAATTAGAAACAATTTTTACCAATTCATCCTTATGTTTCATCATATCGCAATTCTCAAAATCCATCTCACGTTATTTCTCTTTGGCTTTGACCGCCATGAGCACAAAACTTTTTCTTGAGTTTACAAGCCTTTTCATTTGACCTGCAATCACCAAGGATAGATTATTCTTTTCACAATGAGCTCTAACAATAAACTCAATTCCATCCTTTACAAGCAAATATTTATTTTCTTCCCTATAGAAGATTTCTTTACGGTCATACAAGTAAGGACTTCCCAAAACCACCCCACAAATATCCAAAGGAACTACATCCAATTCAATCTCATCATAAACCCTTCCCAACGGATAAGGCTTAGGATGTGGATTAGTTTTGAGTCCTAATTTCATTACAACCTCCTTAGAAATCAGATTAGCTTGAGATCCACTATCAAAAAGAGTATCAATTTTTGTATGTTTTGAAATCACTCTAATGTGGAAAAGCTCATTCCTTTTCTTATCATCATATAGTTTTTTACTAGAAGAAGATGCAACATTTGAAGTACTATTGTTGGAAATTGAAAGAGTTGATTTACCTTGAAAACTCATAGTTGTGATCTTGGTTTCATCACCTGAATCTGACCCAAGATCATGAACTACAGTGTTTGTTTTCTTTTCCTTTCCTTTCTTAACCATCCATTTAGGTTTCATTTTAGGATGTAATTTCCAACATTTAGACTCATCATGGTTCTTTTTACAATGATTACAAAATGGTTTTTCATCTTCCTTCTTAATAGTAGAGTTTGTCTTTTGCTTACCCTTTCCTTTTCCTTGTTCTTTCGAACCTTTTCCTTTAGATTTCTTGTTCTTTTGTTTAAAATAAGAGGAAGAGGAATCCTTTGTCATTTTCCCTCATGCTTCCAAATGGGTTTCTTGAACACACATTGCATCAAGATTAGTAGGACCTAAAACAAGTATCATATGCCTTAGATAACTAAGCAATCCACCAATATATTTAAGCAAAGTGTTTTTCTTACGTGTTTAGGGAAATTCCAAGAATTAGATCCCTTTTCCTAAATTCCTATGTGTAGTCTTGAACACTTTGTCCCTTAGCTTGTATTAATGTTTGCCAATCCATCATAGCTTGTTTCTTATAACCAAGAGGATAAAATTTTTGCCTAAGACTTGAAACAAATTCAGACCAAGAAGTGATTGCTTTACCTTTGGTTTCTTCCACTTCTTGAAGCTTACTCTCCCACCAAATGAGTGTTGTGCCACCCATTCGAAGAGTTTTTAAATGAATCTTTGCTTCATCATCAACAATTATTTGAACCCTGTAATATACTTCTATCTGCTTGACCCAGTTATCCAACTTCTCTGCATTTAGCTCTCCAGTATACATTGGCAATTCAAACTTGATATCTAACTTTAATGAAGGAAAATCATATTTTAGAGGTTCACTTTTAGGAATATCAGAACTAGAGCTATCTTATTTTTTACCTTCTCTAGTTCCCTTTTCTCTTTGTCTATCTTGGTACATTTCCTCCAACATTTCCTTCATCTGTAGGAATGATTGACGAAATTTTTCTTCCTCTCGATCTACCATTGTAGGACTTCGAGATCATCTTGTACCAATTTTGAGATCCCCTTCTATTAGTTCTCCTTCACCCTTCTTAGATCGAGACCTTGTTAACATCCAACACATAACTTACAATCCAAAAAATGTTAATCTGAACCAAAAATCAGTCAAAACTAGCTCTGATACCAGTGATCTAAAAATCAATTTTAACTAGCAATTGTGCACACACTTAACTTTGCTTTGTATTGATTTTTATATAAAAATTGACTATTATATCCTTTTGTATTTTTAATAAAAGAATTAAAACTGAAAGTAATGTGTAAAATAAGAAAGTATAGAGATGAATCACCAAAAATTGACACAAGAATTGATAGCGGCCTACGTCTTTGGAATTAGGTTGAATGGGACCAATCTATTAAAATATT